>OMLB01026236.1:0-26396 GCA_900302555.1 Myripristis jacobus | reverse complement strand
GTTGGATGTCACCCGTGGTGGTTCCTCATTGCCCCTCTAGTCCTCTCAGCAGGGCTGGGGAGTGGGTTTTATTTTCTCATGGACAGGATGTCCAACGACATCGAGGAGCAGTTCACGCCTGTTGATGGACAAGCCAAGATGGAAAGAAGATACATTCAAGAGACTTTCCCAGAAAATGATTTGATGTTTTCTAGTGTAAGGCTGAGCACAGATGGGACTTTTGCAACTTTCATAGCCACAAATGACAGCAATGTTCTGACAGTGGAATCACTTCAGGAGATACTAGACCTGGATCGTAAAGTTAGGACCATGGTAGTGTCATTTGACAACAAACCATTTCAATATGTGAATGTCTGTGCTCGAGTGAAAGGAAATTGCTCCTCGAATGACATTCTGGATATTATTGGTTACACCGCCAGCAATATAGACCTCGTCAATTTGACATTTCCATGGTATTACTATAAATTTCAGCGTGTTCCCTTGTATGCCAGTCTGGGCAGTGTGAAATTAAACAAAGAGAACTCAGTTGTTGAAAGTGCTCAGGCCATACAACTCCGTTACTATTTACAAGAGGACAACAAAACAAAAACAGACCGGTGGTTGGAAGACTTTTTGAATCTGCTCTCAAACGTATCAACAACTTCCATTAAGGTAAGGAGAAATGCAGTGTGTTAAAATATAAATTTAAATGCTTTTTCAAATCTGTTAAGTATTTGGTACTCTTTCTAGGTGTCATACTCCACATCCATGTCAATGCAGTGGGAATTTGAGAAATCTCCAGGTTCAGTCATCCATCTCTTCGCCATCACCTACACCATTGCCATTACATTTTCTATCACGTCATGCTGGAGGTTGGTAAAACATATGCTGTCAGTGACTACAATTTATTATGAGATGACCTTGTTGTAAATCCTCAATTGATTTAGTAGGTACAATAAAAGACTGAAGGCAGTTTAACATATAGTTCTTCTTGTGGTTCTGTGTTGTGGAACTGTTTTACCTTGCACAGGCTGGATAATGTGACGAATAAGGTGTGGGTGGCATGTGGCGGAGTGTTTGCCACAGCTCTAGCGATCCTGTCCAGTTTTGGCATGTTGTTGTTGATTGGCCAGCCTTTCATCATGACAGTCGCCTCCTGCCCTTTCATGATACTGGGTAGGTGGAACATCCAGGTCAACCGTACACTCTGTTTAAGTCTGACTCAATACAAGAAAGTGCTGCAGAGAAAGAGAAATTACACCCATTCACACTGAATTGGTGCAAAACCTAAAAACATTATAAACTGATAACTATTTGTGTGATGAACTTTTGATGTAGCCTACCTGATTATTGACTGCTTTGACCTACCCGTCAACCAATCTTCATTCAAATGGAGGTCCATTACATTTATTTGGTACACACTGATGAAGACGGTGGATCCAAAAATGTTTTGTATCGCCAAAATGTGTGGAAAATAAAACAGTGAAACTCCACAAGTGCAACCCTTTAATTAAGGAATTTATCCATTCACCATTCAAATGTTTCAGATGAAACATTTAGGGTTAATTGGATGATTTAGAAATAGGAAACAGCAAAAAAAAAAAATCCTCATATTTTATTGTCTCAAAGGCAAAAGGAACTGACCTGGTGTAAAATGTTTCCCTTTATTTTGACTACAGAGTTTTAAAACTAATATGTATTTTTTTATGGAATATTTTCATGTTATATAATCTTGCTTTGTCAGCTGACACCATGTTCAAGATCGATTTTCCCTTTCTATGTTCATGGCAACCATACACTGGATTTTGGGTCAACATAATGTTGCAACAGATTTATGTTTTTGTATACAATGTTTTCTCCTCACAACCCAAAGGCCAGAAGACATGTTTGTCGTAATCTCTTCCTCTTATGACTTTTCGTATTAAAGGTATTGGAATTGATGATATGTTCATCATGGTCTCCTGCTGGCAGAGGACTTGTGTTAAGGATGATGTTCCTAAACGTCTCGCTGATACCTATAAGGACGCCGCTGTCTCCATCACCATCACCAGCCTGACCGATGCTCTGGCTTTCTTCCTGGGCTGCACCTCACCCTTCCGCTCAGTCCAATCCTTCTGTCTCTATGCCGGGCTCTCTGTTGTTTTCTGCTATTTATACAACATCACTTTCCTGGGTGCTTTAATGGCTTTGAATGGACAGAGGGAAAGGAAGAATAGGCACTGGTTCACCTGTTGTGTGATCCCAGATGAACTACCCAGTGATAAGTCAAAATGCTTCATTTTCTGCTGTGATGGTGGGGGCTATGATACAAAGACTAACATGGAGGAAATGCATCCAATGAGCCAGTTCTTCAAGAAGTTCTATGGCCCATTTCTGACCCATAAATGGATTAAACTGTGTGTACTTGTCATCTATGCTGGATATCTGGCTGTGAGCATCTATGGATGTTCTACTTTAGAGGAGGGACTAGATACCAGGAACCTGGCTTTAGACGATTCCTACATAATCAGTTACTACAATGACCAAAGCCTGCACTTCTCTGAATATAGCCTTAGTGTGATGGTGGCTGTGAAGCAGTCCTTCCCTTACTGGAGCGAAGATGGCCAAAAGGATCTTAGTTCATGCATTGCAAGTTTTGAAAATCTAAATTATGTTAATAACACGTTTGCTTGGTTCCTCTCTTTTCAACAGTATGTAAATGCTGCTAATCTCAGTATAAGATCTCAGCAAAGTTTCCAACACCACCTGCTGGTGTTCCTGGACCTCAGTCCTGTTTTCAGACAAGACATCAACTTTACCGCCGACAATGAGATTCAGGCTTCTCGCTTTTTCATTCAAATAGTCAATGAAACCTCCACCAAGGATATGTTGCTTGGCCTTAGGAAAACAGCAGAGCAATGCCCAGTTGAGCTTCTGGTGTACCACCCTGCTTTCATCTACTTTGATCAGTACACTGTCATTTTGGACAACACCATTCAAACCATCCTGGTGGCTGCCATTGTGATGCTGGTCATCTCACTCATGCTGATACCCAACCCCCTCTGTTCCCTCTGGGTGGCCTTTGCAATTTGTTCAGTTATCGTTGGTGTGGTGGGATTCATGGCTCTGTGGGGGGTGAACTTGGATTCCATTTCCATGATCAACCTGGTCATGTGTATTGGCTTTTCAGTAGATTTCTCAGCCCACGTCTCCTACTCTTTTGTGTCCAGCTCTAAGGATGATGTGAATGAAAAAGCCCAGGATGCTGTGGCCCACTTAGGCTATCCAGTACTTCAAGGTGCAGTGTCCACCATTTTAGGGGTGGTGGTGCTCTCCGCATCGGCTGGTTACATCTTTAGGATATTCTTCAAGATCATGTTTCTGGTTATTGGTTTTGGGTTATTCCATGGCTTAATGTTTATCCCAGTGTTTCTGACACTGTTTGGAATATGTAGGAAATGTTGTTAAGGATGCAGATTCTTTGCATCCAACTTTTAGTTTTATCTGGGGTATGTAGGAAATTCTGTTAAATATGTGATTCTTTGCATTACATTTTGAATTTTGATAATATTTGTGATTTTATTTTTGTGTGCATGCAAAAGTACGTTTGGGTTATTCCATGGCTTAGTGTTTATCCCAGTGTTTCTGACACTGTTTGGGGCATGTTCTGGAATGTCTGCTCCTTGTGATGAATCAGACACCAGTGCTGTCAGACAGGAGGATATCAGCAATAACCAGGCAGTAACACAGCCTATGAACCAACCCTCAAGCTCACCAACAACCCAAGAAAATCTTAAAACAGCAATAGGAGAAGAAAAGAGATCCAGAAGAAGAAAACTGATTCCCACCAACAAACACCATTAGCAGAATCACTGTCCAATTTGAATCCAATTTTGGATACCCTCTCTGATTAGGGATGTACTGTCAGTAATAACCAGATGGTAGCACAACCTGTGAATAAACCTTCAAGCTCACCAACAAACCCAAGAAAATTTTAGCAAAGGGGAAAAAAAGACCACGAACACGGGACGTACTGCAACAAATAATCTGACAACCAAACAGATTCCCACCAATGAATACCATTAGCATTTGGGATACCTCCTCTGATAAGGGAAGTAGTCAGAAGAGGAGATAGCAGTAATAACCAGATTGTAGCACAATCTGTGAATGCACCTTAATGCTCTCCAGCACCCCCAAAATCTCAACACTATGAAAGGAGAATAACAGACTTAAAAAAAAAAAAAAAAAAAAAAAAAACCACAACAATCTGACAATCAGATTCCCAATTTCCCACCTGTCAAGATCATCACCAACTCAATAGTCTCCAGTTTTAGTCCCCACTCTGATGAGTGCAGTAATGCCAGAATTGGAGATAGCAATAATAACCTAATGGTAGGACAACCTGTGGATTAAAACTGTAAAATCCATCAACACCCCAAGAATATCTCAACACTGCGAAAGGAGACGAAAATCGACTCATAGCAGAGGAAATGCCACAACAATCCCCAGTTTGAGTCTCCCGTCTTTCAAAGGCAGTAATATCAGAACAGGACATAGCAATAATGGCAGCGCAACTTAATGAAAGTTGCTACAAGCCCACTAACAGCCCAGGTAAATCAAAAAGACCACACCAGAGTAGACCCCAAAAGGTATCCACCATATACACCACACACCCTACCATCTGCAATTTGCACGCCACCACCTCAGGGTCATTGTCTCTAGTGACTACAGACTATACTGCACACCACCCTCAGTCACTCCATACCTAATACTGGGGAAAGAGGCATGTGTCTTGGATCAGAAGCCTGATGCAAACAAACAGTGAACAAACAGTATGGGCAAAACTTGAACAATCTGATAACCAAACAGATGCCCACCAGTCAAGATCATCAGCCAATCTGATAATGTCCAGTTTGACTCTCCGTAAGAATTTAATTGATTTGCAAGGCCTAGTTATACATGTTCTCAAGAAGATCCGGAGTCAGATAAGCCTGACAAGGAGGGAAATTGGGTCATGGAACAGAGCCAAAATGTGTAATTTTTATTTACTTATCTATGTACTGTACAGCTTAAGCCAAAGCCTCAATATAGTATTGAGTTGAAAATATTGAGTTACTGTTACTCTTGACTGATAGACTGATACAAAGAAAGGTAATTTGCTTTATCATACTTAATGATCAACTTGTGACATTTAGCGTTTACCATTTTACCTTATATTCCCTTGTTGCTCGTTAAGGACAGTAGCTGAAACTGTGTACCGAACTGAGGAGAGAGGTGCTTTTCATCGCCCCTTTGAGAATGCTCCTTTTTATGACTCATTGGCAATTTTGCACAGACTGTGTCAAGGCGTTCTGTCTTTTGAGGTGTACTGTGCCCTTTCCCTTAATGTGTTACCTTGATTGCACATACTACCTGATATATACATTTATTTGTTGACTTGCACTTTGTTATAGTACTTGATTTTTTGTTTTCTTATTTGTGGTACTAATCTTTGTGGGGGTTTTTTGGTTGTTGTTTTTTTCTGATGGCTGCCTGTTCTTTTAATATGCATTAAAAAAAAAAAGACCGTACCAGTGACTCTGAATAGTTGGATGTTTGAATTTATCCACATTTATATTGCAACAAACCATTTTGCAAATCATTCAGGGTTTGGTAAAGATTTCACAACATATAATCAAAATCTGTCAATTTTTAAAAATGAATTTTTGCTTCAAACAGTCACTATGACATTCTGCTTCTGTGGCTAACAAATTCATTGCCATTCCTTTTACACCAGAGCTGCCATGATTTCCCAGAATATGAATCTTTAACCATTTCTGCATTTGTGATAAAAGATGTACAATGGCACCATGTACAGTCTTGCACTGGAAATACAATCCCCACATCACCCAGGTTTTACTTAGGTATCTTTTTATTTATTCCAGCTGCACAAATATCCGCTCACTTTTGCCATCACAGTGTTGAGACCTTGTCAATCAACAGCAAGAGAGCCATTCAAAGTTTATACAGCATAAAAGCGTTACTATACATTTATATACAATGTCCCCATTAAATCCCAATCATATATACAACTAAACATGGGTAAAGGCCAATAACCAAACAATTTAAATATCTGACTGAGGCAAAGAAACCAGAAACATACATACCTTATGCTGGATATGAGATAGAGGGGAGCTTTACCTTCAAAGAAATCAGGGCTCTCAAATGCTAAATAAAATATGGCTTTCAACGATTATCACTGCTGTAACTATTCACTTGAAATAGTAAGACAATTAACATTTCAACAGACTGATGACCTCAAGTTTCTACTCTATTCTGTGTTGACAAAAATGTCACATTTCAAATCAAGTGCATTTCGTTACAATTAAATTTCTTGATCTGCTGAAACTTAAGCTGCATGTTCTTGTGACAGCTTCCCTTTTGTTTGAAATTGTGCCAGTGAGTACAGTACATTTTGGCATTTTCCACTGTACTGGGCAACAGTTTGTTTGGAAAACAAGAGGCTGTGGAGCACTATATGTGGGTGCCGAACCTCTCTCAATGCTGAGGAAATGATGAAAGAGACAGCTATGGAAACTATTGAATATGATCAAATGATTTACAGTGAGTTTACAATGATGTTGCAGGGATGTGCTCAGAAGCCAAGCTCAGATCAATGGAAGAATGAGATTCATTACATCCTCAAGATCCTGGTGCTCTCGCTATCTTATCTTTGCCTGTATCTGTTGCAAGTTGACCTAATGCATCTTTTTGAGGCAGAACAGCATTTTTTTCATTCCATCTGTACACAAAGCAATGATAGGCATTACACTGAGAGTGTGCTAGTGTGTTTTCAATTCACACACTTACCAAAAGTGCTGAGTCATTGCAGCTCAATTTTATACATTCCCCACTTCAATGGAGAAATTTACATTTACATTCCCAAAAAGGCCACCTTTAGAAATAAAAAAAAAAAGACAGCTGACAGAAATTTGGGAATATGAAAGAGGGGTGCAGTGGCATAGGACAGTACTGGTATTTCATCTATTTAGCCACACTGGACACATTTAAAGCATCTCAGACTGAGAAAGCTGTGTCAAACAGGGAGACAAAGATGGTGATCTTTAGCTAGCAGCCTATCTGACAGCTGAGTGCTACTGAGAAACACACCAAAACACACCAAAGTACAGACAACATGGCCTGTTGCAAGTAACAGAGATATACTGGATAAATAACACATATACAGTCAAACACTGGAAGACAAGTGAAAAAATATAACAGCTGAGATTCAATCAAATCCTAGCTGCCACGATTACACAGCAGCTCTTTGGGTTGAGTAACTGCAGGACAGTACGTGCTGCTTGCTGTTTCATACTGACAGAATAAGAAGCTGTATAAACGTGGCTTCAATGAATCTGACAAAATTTCAGCTAATTTGTGCATATGTACACATACATTTAACATTTAAAAGAGAATCCTATCCAGATACTGTATTTAAGTTTTAGGTGCATATTTACATTCATGAAGTTGTATTCTCCCATCTCCTACCACCCATTAAAGCGACCTGAGCGACATGCTATACATTGCACATTATTCTTCATACACAGGACCTGTGCACTCAAATGATCAAACATAATTTCCTGCTTGCAGCAATCAGACCACATGGAAAAAAAAAAAAAACACAGCAGATGACTAAACCCTGATCCATTAGACTCCTGTCACATTACATGACAAAACTCTAATACTCACATTCAGGGGTTTATTTTGCCTTTACTTTACTTCCTAAGTTTTATTGCTGTTCATAGCAGGTTTCAATGTTGGATTGTTGAACATTCTGTATGAGCCCCCAGCTGATAGCACTGACATGTACCTCACTGTTTATCCTACCATACATACACAACACATTTCTACCATGGGTTCTACCATGTACGGGTTCTACCGCGCATGCTCTGCAGCGACGACACAGTCTGTCATGTCATGCCAGCATTTAGATCAGCGCTCTGTCTTATGTATATGTGTTGGGGATATCGGGGGGGTGTGGAGGTTTGTATGCAAATCTGTATGTTGCCGCATGGTTATCTGTATGTTTTCTGTGTTGTACAGGCTGTGGAAACAAATTTCCTGTGGGACAATAAAGATTACATCTATCTATCTACATTTCTTCCCAACATATACCTCCTTAGGTCTAAACACATGACAGCTTTCATAAAATATCTGTTTTAAAAAAAAGGACTTTTTAGGAACACGGATCAGATTACAAATTGATGACTGGATAACCTGCATGGCAAAGATAGCACAGTCCCAGATAAACAGTAAGATACTTTATGAATGCACGCTGAGAGCCCTGAAACCGTGACCTCTGATCCCAATCACAACCATTCTAGCGCGGTCCTCCCTCCAAATGTTAAACCCTGAGCTGTCAAAATCTCACCCCTTCCCCGCTCAACCCTGACTGTTGCTGGCCTGGCTGGTTTCATCTGGTCTCTAGGGTCTTGCCCTCCAGTACCAGCTGGATCTCCTTGGCATCCAGTGTCTCGTACATCAGCAGAGCATCCGCCAGGTTCTTGTGCTCCTTGGCATGAGACTTCAGGAGCGCCTTGGCCCGCTCATAAGAGTCCTGTTGACACCAAGAGACAAAATGGTTCACTGCAGGACCTTGGATGGATGTTTCCTACAGTTCCTAGAATGGTCTCACATGTCAGAAATCAATATCAGAAGGTGCAATCTAGCAGAAACACTGTTAGTGATATGCATGTGCATTTTCTTTCTATGTAAACTAACATACATGGCAACTCCACAATGTTAAAGTAGAAGGAGAGGACATGCATGAACAGGAACGTGATTGCAGGTTATTTTATAAATACCTGCTTGTGAGCTGTATGAAATGGGGCATAAGATCCTCAACTGACCTTCAGTAAGATCCTAATTTCATGTTCCACCGCAGCTTGTGTCTCTGGGCTCTGCTTGGTCACATCAGAGTAGGTCATCACACCCAACTGGAAGACAGGAAGAAAAGCCAACATGTAAATACATGTAAAACACTGGCAAAAATGGTGAATACAGTATATAAAGATTGTTACGCAAACGCTATGTATATTTCTAAACTTTTCTGTTTGTAACTCTCCTCCAAGCCGACCTACCTTCTCACACATTCCAAATCTTGTCACCATCAGTTTAGCGATCTTGGTGGCACTGTCAAAATCACTGGATGCTCCTGGAGAAATAAAAAAGAAAGGGCATTATAGCATAACATCAACAAGAAACATAGAAAGGCAGCACACTGTGTAACATGATACCGGCAAACTGGGATAAAAAAAAAATAATCTTTGTTTTTTTTATTCTTAAAAAAAAAAAAAAAAAAAAAAAAAACACTAAATCCCTGCCTGTCAATCAAATGTCATCATGCGACAATTAAGATTTTACTCATCAGCCTCTCAACTCAAACATGATACTGGCTCACTAAGAAACTCTTGAGTGTATAATTTTCACCAGTTCTGTCTCACCGGTTGTGATGGACTCATTGCCAAATATGATCTCCTCGGCTACGCGGCCGCCCATACTGACGTCCATCTGGGCCAGCAGCTGAGAGCGAGTCTCACTCCAGCGATCGTTCTCTGGGAGCATGGACACCTGGCAGGGAAGGGGGAGAGGAATGAAAAGAGAGAGGCAGGAGTGAGGATGGAGAGTTTGAGGTAAATATAATGAAAGCAGATAATAGGGATGGTTGTACATGTTTACATAGAGTTTGTGTGATAAGGAGGGAGGGCAAAGCAGGAGTGGGGACATGCGAGTAAGTACAAAATGGCCACATCCATACTAGCATGTTAAAAATTAATTTCTACTGTAATTGTATACATGTGAGTGAAGTTATTGTGAAGCATTAAAATATCAAAACTAATGTCCCTTTCTCAAACACCATGTAGGGCTATTACAAAACAACTGTTAGGGTCTTACTCCATTTAGAAGAGAATTCCTACTTTGTACCCAAAAATGTTCCAAATAGCAGGAGGAAACATGTAACTTGTGGGCTGACAAGTTATGTCATCACAATCAGATGTGTTTACATTCTGCATTCACAATGATGGATGATATCGTAGTCCATTTCCTCTTTCGTGGGAGGTTGTTTGGCATTGTTTGCTTCTTTGTTGTCTCAACTTTGTAACCACCGGCTTTGTAAAATGTGTCTTTCATGTCATATGTAAAGTACTGTATGAAACTGAACCTTCACACCAAGCAGCGCAGAGTCTGGAAAGCGCCTTGACTCTAATCTGGACCAGGGTTATTTTGCAGCTCAGCCCATTCACACTGACAATCAACCTGAGCCTTTCACAGCTCACTAGTCTGGTGTGAAAGGGGCCTATGTAGATTTGAACCATTTAGTTAATTTGCTCTAGGTTTACTTACATGTCCCAGACTGGGTCCTCTGGGCATGATGGTGGCCTTATTGATAGGCATGGCATCTTTGGTGTAATAGGCTACAATGGCATGGCCTGATTCGTGGTACGCTGTGATGATCTTGTTCCTCTTGTCTATTTCCACGCTCCTTCTCTCTGGGCCTTTAATGGAACAGAGGGAGGTGAGAAGAGGCAAGAGTGAAAGTGAAAGAAGAAAATTACTGTTATTACATTCCTGACATGACTTTGGTGAGAGCTGTCTGAGACATACAAAGTAGAAAAGTAAACAAATAAAAGAAGATAGTGATGATAGAGACAGAGAGAGAGAGAGAGAGGAAGACAGATTTCTCACGTCCCCTAGAGTGAGACAACAGGCAATAATGAGACAGACCTAGTGTTGGAAGTAAATGGATAACTTTTACTCAGATTGCTGTAATTAGATTACTTTTCCCAGAAATGAGATAATGTAAGGGATTACATGTTCATTTTCAGTAATCACGAGTTGGGTCTGACTCATGTCTGCTGGTTTAGGATCAGATTTTATTTTTGATTTATTTTGATTTAAAATGTGAAACTGCTCTTAGATCGGTACTCAGTGATTTGGTGTCCAGTCTTATAATGTCCTTCTAGGTTCTACCAAGTAATGCAAAAGTAAAGTGCAATTACAATTACAATTACAATAAGAAACAATGAGTAACTTCACTCTTTTTTGAGTAACTTCCCCAACACTGGACAGAGGACATGATAATGAAAGACAAAGTAAGTGAAGTTATGGCTTAACAAACAAAGCTTGCTCACTGCTCACCCATGAGGATCTTGTCTTTAGCAAACTCCAGTTCCTTCATGGTGACCATGTCTTTTCCGTCAACTGCTGCTTTCAAGGCAGCCTGATTCACCAGGTTTTCCAGGTCAGCACCAGAGAAGCCCACTGTGCCACGGGCAATAATTTTGGCCTCAATATCTGCAAAGTCCATAAAGTTCCCAAAGGATGGGGAAATGGTCAGTCATGTGATGGAAAACCATGTAACCAGGCTATGGTTCTGGCCTTAAGGGCATAAATACATAAGGTATTTAGCATAGGAACTAGCATAGGAACCAGGCTGACCAAAACAATACTAGTACTAGGACCCACCAGACACAGGGTCAAAAACAATTCTGTGTCCTGACTCACAGCATAAGAAGCACTAGATTTGTTTACTTAATTAGAAGTGCTTGAAATGACATACACTACAATATTTGCAAAAACAAATCAAGTGGCCAATTCTAGGATTAAATCAGGCAAATTTCACACCTGGATCCACTTTAATCTTCTTGAGGTACCAGTTGAGGATTTCTGTGCGTCCCTTAACATCTGGTTTGGGGACAGTCACCTGCATGTCAAAACGTCCTGGACGGATCAAGGCACTATGCCAAAGAGCAGATCACTTGATTAGTAAAATAGTGTTCACTACTACAGTTGTACAGCAGAGAAATGTTTATGTTTAGCTGTAGTGGATTTGTTTATGTGAAAGCATGCAGCCATCAGCCTCTGTTAGACACAAGCTTGGTGCTGCTGTCCATTCTCTGTAATGACAAGAGCAGCTGTGACTCTGAAGGTTGTAAACCTTGACATTTACAAATGGGCACTGCCAACTCTGACAGCTCCCCTGGAAATGCAAGAGACATAACAAGCATTGAACATACTTATCCAAGGCCTCTGGGAAGTTGGTAGCTCCAATAATGATGACTCCTTCGTTTGGTTTAAACCTACAAAAAGGGAGATCACAATGCACATGTAAGTCAACAGATGCATTGCTGCAATGCAGTAGTTCTTCTCTTGATTTCCTGCTATGGGCTTGACAACAGTAGCAGCACTGGCATGCTCTGCTCTGTGAAGTAATCAGCTAAATAAAGGTTTTATAGCCCTGGTGAAACAAGCTTTCAATTCAGAGTGAGACACCACGTATAAGTCCTTTTTTCTAGTGTCAATATCAGCCTAGTACCAATACTGTCTGTGTCAGACACTGAAGTCACAGGTTCAATCCCATCAACAGCCACATGACCTCAGAGTGATCCACTACCTCCTCACTTATTCAAGTTGGTCTGGATAGTAGCATCAGTTAAATACCTGAAATGTAAAAAAGCATCGTTATGATATTTTTAGACATACCCATCCATCTCAGCAAGTAGCTGGTTGATAGTCTGCCTGGAGTAAGGATGCATTGGAGACTCAATCCTCTTCCCGCCCACGCTGTCCAGTTCATCAATGAAAATCACACAGGGAGCATTGGCTTTGGCCTCCCCTGGAGAGAAAGCAATGAAATAAAGCCAAAAGTTGGACTGACACAACACTCTGGAGAAGCTATTGATGAATGTTATCTAAGTCCATTACTCAGTCGCTCATGTTTTGTCTGCTTCCTTCCTTTTCAAGAAGTGCGAGCAAAACAAATAAGACTCCAGCTGTGTTAATAAATGGTGTGTGAGGGAAAAAATAACACTCACTAAACAGGTTCCTGATGCGGCTGGCTCCCACTCCAACAAACATCTCATCAAACTCCGACCCAGAGGCGTAGTAGAATGGTACGTCTGCCTCTCCTGCCACTGCCCTGGCCAGCAAGGTCTTACCAGTCCCAGGGGGTCCAACCAGTAGGATGCCTAAAGACAGGGAAGGAGAGAGGGATGAGGGATACAATACAACAACAGACTGTATACCAGCTTAAAATACTTTCAGTGATGTCTTCTGTACATTGCACAGTGCAGAGAAACAGACATAACTTAAGTATTTCTGTCATTCATGTGTTAAGAAAGACAGTCCTACCCTTCGGCAGCTTTCCTCCCAGGACAGTGAACTTTTGTGGGTTCCTGAGGAACTCCACCACTTCTTGCAGCTCATTCTTGGCCTCTTCCACCCCTTTGACATGCTCAAACGTTACATTTTTCATCTGGACAGGGTCCACTGCTGAGTCCAGGCCTGATGTGGTTCGGAATCGCACTGTCCAGAATGGTTAGATTAAAGTTCGAAATCACACTGCATGGCATTGTTAATGGACTCTCACTCACACACAAACTGCCTATCACTACAGGTTAAATGAATGGCCACACATGATTTCAACTATTAGTGTTAATTAGTGATAATTAGTGCAAGCTGGCATTTTTTCAGTGCAGTAAACCTAAGATGGTCCAGTCACAACAAGCTTCATTTTCAGCTATATTAAAAGGTCAATAAATCTTAAATGCATCATCATGGATTAGTTAGAACACCAGTCAAAAGCAATGCTCTACTCACTGCCAGGGGGTGGGGATTTTTAATTATGCTTGTAATAATTTAAAAAACAAAAACAAAAAAACCCCACAGTATTCCAAAATACTGTATTCCCAAAAGTGTAAATGTTTATAGCCTGATATTAGAGCTCTACGAAACGTGTCAAAAACTGATTGTCAGCTTGTCATTCACAATAATGTATTACCTTTACTGACAAAATCAGATGTTTCTGTATTTGTTTTCAGTGCCACTTGAATGGAATGTAAGTGAATGAACTGTGGTGCATGCATGTAAAACTGATCAGAATTAATAGGGGGATGTAAAATGTAAAACTGAGCTAATTCACACTGGAATTGTCCTTTAACACACAGGAGATGAACTCATCTGTGATATGAAGTTTGAACAAAAAGCAGAGAAGAAAAGGAGCCTTTACCCGATAGGAAGGGGGTTTTGGAGATGCCGTAGAGGCCAACCAGCAGCAGGACCAGCAGGATTAGTCGAGTCCGCCTCAAAGAATCTGAAAAGCGTAACACAGTACATCAGTACTACCAAGAACAGTTTCATAATGTAATGACAGATTAGAAGAGTAACACTGCCTATGATAATAACACAGTAGTCTCGTACCCTTACATTTTTAGTGTTTAGCTGATGTTCATAGCCAGAATGACTTAAAATGATAGCAACAGTAAAATATGCTTCACATCTCAAGTCAACAATGTCACAAGTAGTAAACAGCAAAGAATGCACGACTTGAGATGAGAGTCTGATGTTCTGAATGGAGTGGGAGGGTCATATCATTTGAGATGACAAATTAGGGATTATTATTTTTTTATTTTTTTATTTTTTTGGCATTTCTGCTTTATTTGACAGTCACAGTAGAGATAAACAGGAAAGGCAGGGGAGAGAGAGGGGATGACATGCAGCACAGGATCTGAGGTCGGATTCGAACACCAGTCACTGTGATTAGGACTAGGGCGGAGGCATGGTACACGCTCTTGACCGGTGAGCCACCAGCACGCCCCCTTGGGATGACTAATTTTATCTCCACTGGGGAGGAAGGAGGTACTAGTATTTAAGTATAGGTACCTCAAAGTCACATACAAAATTACTTGGAATTAGATATCTACAAATACTGAAATACTGACATTAAGTAACATATGCAAACAGAACGAAGACAAGTGCATACTAATCTCTTGTGCGCATAAGAAAGCATGGAAGTGCATATGTGTGTGTGTACGTATGTGTTTGAACACGTGCCTTGTGTGCGTTGTGTCAGGGACTGAGCTCTCAGGAAGCCCTCAGCAAAGCCACTCTTGAATGCATCCTGCTGTCCGTCAGGTATGTTCCTGTTCTTCAACAGCCTGTCTAGAGTTTCCATCTCTAAGCCCTTGTCGCGTGTCAGGAAACCCTGCAGTACAAGGCAAGATTTGTTAGCAGTGTTTATGAAGCCTGCACACTCCTGGACTTTAATCTCTAGGGTATTTTAATCCCTAGGAGTGTAGTTCAGGTCAAAATATTGGTGCTGGGATATTTAGACAGGGTTACACTTATTGTTAAAGGAAAAGTTCATTATTTTGGAACCTAGGTCCAATTTACAGATTATCTGGCATAATCCTCAGACATGGAGACCATCATTTCACTGGTCGGAAAGCTCAGTTTATATTTTTCCCAATCTCAGAAAGTTCTGCTGAAAAAGGTATCACAAACCAAGCATCTTGTCAATAGTTATGGATTGGGGCAGTAGTATTCTTTTTGGATTTGTTTTGGCTGCTTTTACACAGGATGCTGCCGGCTGGACAGAGTCTAGCTGCAGTGTGGAAGTACACAGTTTGAAAGGTAGTTCTTGGTTTTAAAATAAGTAATTCTGTTCCAAACAGCAATTCTGTTGATTTAATGACCAGTTTGCGATCCCTTTCTCAAGAGAAAATTCTGAGAGTATACTGTAACCTTTATTTGTGAAAAATATAAACAATTAATTTTGCAACAAACTGCAAACATTTGTAAGTATGAAATTTTACCTTCATAAAAGATGGTGTGAAGCCATCAGACTCCACGGAGCGGTCGGAAGATAACTGCAGTTGTCTAGTTTTGGTCCTGAGAGTTTTAAACCCTCTACTCTGGACCCACACTTGAAGAACACAAAAAAATTAATGATGCTGTTCAGAGTATATGACATAAAAAGAAATAATTAAGTCCAACAAACATCTTTTTACAACAACATTTGAGTTTTCCAGATTAGCAAAAAGTGTGATAAAAATGTGCTCAAACTACAGTACAGTGGAAAAACAATCAAATAAATATTTGCTTATTAAATGGTTCTAATTCACCTGGCCAGTACTGGAGCTCTGTGTAGATGGACTGAAGAGGTGAAGGGCTCTGCCTGCAAAAAACGGGGGCGATCATGGGCATAGGACCACTTGAGAAGCCTGTGAAGAGAGGAAAGGGATTATTTATTATACACACAAGCAAGCAGTCACACTGAAAGGGATATAACCTGACGAGGAACTTTTACATATAAATGAATGTTTGCTGTGTTCAGCCTAATGTCAAATAAGTCCATGCCAACTTGGAAAAACCAAGTCAGCACAGACCCGGGACACACCAGAATTCAGCAGGGGAAAAAAAAGACCGGGGGGCTGAATTTTTCATTGCATAGATACACAACCTTACCATGTTTATTACAGAAGAAAGAGTGTGAAGAGAGATGGGAGGTCCTCCAGGCTGTCTGACCACTGGTGTTGGATGGGAGCAGCACCTCCTGTTGGCTGACGCTAGGCAACACACTGTTCACCAGTTTGTCCAGCTGTCGAACTCCCAGATCTGTCAAGCCAAGCTCCCGCAGGCTGCACATGGGCTGCACAAAATGATACAGGGCCGTGGCTTTGAGCACAAGTGCAGTTTGGTAGGTGCATCATCACACTTGCTATGACGGCACGCAGAAACAGCATGTTTTTCGCTCACTAGTGTGCAATGTGGTTACCTCTGTGCCGTGCAGGTCTGACTCTGAGGCATGCTCCTTGTGTTTGCTTGATTTGGCACTGCTGCTGCTTCCCACTGAGCTTTTCAGAGAGTGGACGACATTGATGAGGTGACTAAGCGGGACAGTCACCTGTAATCAGAGAGTAGGTAAAGTGAAAAATTTGACAATGGCCATCACATGCAGAGTCCACAGGATGCTATCTGTTGGCAAAATTTAATATTGCTTTCGCTTTTGAAATTTTAATACATTGAACTGATTACCATGTTATTAGGCTGATAATGAAAAAGTCACAGGTTACTTGTAAAAGACAAGTTTAGCTTTCATCTGGCTCTTGATCACAATATTACACCGAATTATTAACCATCTTATTATGCTGACAATGATGAATTTACTCTTGCTAACTACTCACTGAGCAATAGGCATAATTTCAAAATTATGTCTATGCTATAACCCTGATACAGACCAGATGTTTTGGGTACATACAGCCCAGTTTTAGACCATGTAATTAAAGCATTATTACATATTTTAAAAATATGCATAAAAACTTGCAAATATACACAAAAAGAATACAATGGATAAACATGAATAACATCTTTCCCTTTGACTGCATTTGCCCCCATTTTAACACGACAAGCATTTTTCTGTTGTAGCAAGTAACTTGTATTTTATAATTGCATTCAAGACCTCTTATTTTGTCATTTCAATAACTGTATATCTACTATTTGATTTTGGTATTTGTATTACCCAGTGGTTTCTTTTGGATGTGTATTTTTAATTAATTGCTGAATTTTTTTTTTAATGCTGAAATAAAATACTTCACTATAATAGGTGTACGATCAACGTCTTTCAAATCTAAAATAACTCACACCGTACAACACTAAGCTAAACCCTGGTGAAATTAACTTGAACAGCGAGAATTTAGTTGACGTCTAAGTTGATGTAATAGGCGGATTTAAACGTCTGTCGCTTACTAAAGTGTCACCTTTCAACCTTTAATAGCCTTAATTTGAAATAGACGTTCAATAGAGCCACTTAAACGTGTTTTCATCATGGTGTAAAGAGTTGCATAATAAGTGTCAAGCTTCAAGCCCTAATGTACTATCTGCAGAAGTTGTCAGATATATTAATTATGGTTGAAAAGTGAGTGACAGTGGTTTATTCTGAGTAAACAGCGTGCAGTCCATCAGCAGCCAGGTAAATCGCTTATTGACGCAGTTTCTTATCGGCACACAACACAGCGTACGGACGTTTCAACAGGCCGCGAAATATCTCTCTTGCTCCTACAAAACAGACAGTGACATGATATAATACTAAAACACTGTATTTTAGTTTTGCTCATCACTGAGTCGCGTCAGGTCAAGAGCAGGGGAAAATGACACCTAGGAGTAGCTAGCAAACAAGCTAAGGTTGGCTAGCTGGCTGGCTCGAGCGAGCGGCGTTTGGCCAAAGCAAGCCGCTTCTTGTTTCTTACCTGCGGCTGGACTGTCATTGACAAGGAAAACATTTTGGAGTCCCTCTGGCACTATGCTGCCGGTAAGCTGTTACACCACTGAGCTTAGAGTCACCTTCCTTGTTTCTTCCACTTTATCGCTCAATTCCTGCTCTTCTTCTACTCCTACTTCTTCTTCTTTTGGTGTTATTTACTGTTGGCAGACAGCTTTCCGGTGCATTACCGCCGCCGACTGATCTGGAGGGTGAATTAAAGAGCCATCTCCTTTAATACCCCTACCAAACAAAGTAGTACAATCAAAACAATAAACACAGAGGACATATAATAATGAATTTAAAAAAGGAACCAAATTCAATTAAGAAAATATAAAATAATAATAATCAGTTGCAATTAAGAGCACAGCCTTTGAGTTATTTGTTTATTTTTTTCCTGGACATTTGATATTTCTCAGGCAGATGCAAACCATACAAACAGTATGTTTAATTCCCTAGACAGCCTGTTAAGGTCAGCCAGTGTCAAGTCTTACCCAAAGATAAAGGACAGCCCATTAGGCAAGCAGCCAAAGCCAGCTCGACACAAGCACACGCAGCCTTTCATTTCAGCAGCCTTGACTCTTCAAAGAAGCAAAATCACAGTTTAAGTAAAATGAAGTGTTCTCCTCATTATCTTTATTGCATGTGAAACATACATAATGTACTTCTTAAATACATTTCTACAATGATATAATCACAATGGTCTATGAACATTTGATAGTATTGCACCTTAGGTCTACAGTACATAGTTCTTCCCCAAAATTGTACAACTGGCAAAAAAAAAAAATAATATATTGGAAGAAATTAAACATTTTGTCAGCTAAACTACTGGCATGCTGTGAAATGACAAGATGTGCCAACAAATATAAAAATAGCATCAGTCTGCCAAAAAAACATTAAGATAAAAATGATTGTCTGGACCTTTTATGATGATCACTGCAGAAGTGAAACCACTGAGACCACTGCATTTTAACCAATAAAATAAATACACATTTTAACACAAAGAAAATGCCCATCATTATCGCCTAAAATATTTATTTGGTCCAAACAGAAACGTCCCTGACATGTTTCCACGTTCCAGAGAAAGAAAAAAAAAGGCTACAGTTAACATCTGTCCCTTTGGGTTGTTATAATGAAGTATTTTGCTACACACATAAACACAGTTTTCAGAAACATACCAGGTCACGTTTGAATAAAATACTGAGAAGTAAATAAATAGTGTGTGAAGTGCACAACAAACACAACTTGTGTCAATGTCAGTGACTAACAAAGATTATCATTCAAGATCCATAGCTACTGTAATATCATGATGTCAGTTTACTTCAATCAAAAGTTGGCTCAGTTATGTCATATAAAAACCTCTGGTGATGGAATGACACTTGAGACATGTAAAGAAAGAGACCATCAGCTCATGTTAGGCTTACAGTAATGAAGGAAATGCACCAGCTTCAAACAACTGCCAAATCTTCACCTCCTGGAACCATCTCTTTAAACTCCACATGCTACATTATATCGCCCAGTCTCTTTTTAATCCCTTTTCTGGCCATAAAATCATCTAAGACACAGCCTACCCATTGCTGCTAGTGCCTGACCACTCTATATCAGTGGCATAAAAAAGTAACGGCAAGCTTCAAACAAAAGTGCAACTGCTTCACCCACGTGAGTCGAACCCAGCATTCGCGTGCTGCGATTCAGATCATCCTTGAAGCATTCAACTGATTTTCCTGGGAGGAGAAAGAGTTGAAACACAAGGTTAATACTGGATTCATGTATTTATGTTGATGCAAACCCGCCTCGAAGCATCTGCCTAATAATTCGCTCACCTTCTCTTCCACTGTAAGTAAAGGTGCACCAGCCAATGGGCAATGAGGGGCCAGATTGTGGTCAGCACCACCGTAACTGGAGACAAGTGAAAAGGCCACCAAGACTGCCTGTGGAACTGTAAAAATACAGAACTGTGATGATGGGCTGCTATCACTTTCTAAAAAACAAAAACAACAACAAGATATTTATTTGTTTTCAGTCTGCATCACAAAAGCAGCAACCATTTTCAGTTTGTAATAAAAAGCTGTTAAACTGCAGAAAGGGCTTTCAGACAGACCTGTCGTGCAAGGGATAGGGAATCTTCCTGCCTCGGCGAAGGCGATCTTGACTGAAAAATGAGATGAGAAAATGTTATGAAGCAAAAATAACTATTATGGAGATTGTCCTCTTTTTCATCCTTATTTCATTCTTTCAATAAACAAATATTTGATGGACAACATTTATATCCTGCTAGTACAGTACACTGTAAACAATGTTTCTAGATCACTATGGCCAAGAGTTTGGCTCTAACACAACTGGCCTACGTCTCCACAGCCCCCGGTCTTTCACCTGGGACACAGTGAGCACCTCCAGCGTGTGCAGCCTGTGCAGCACATGGGCCATGTCGTCCTGCAGCCTCAGCAGCGCCACGGCGATCTGCTCGTTGATGTTTCCCCGGGCAGGGCTGACAGACAGCCTGTTCTGAGAGATGCAACAGCAGGCCGCCTCTACGTTGACACACAGGTGAGAAGCACAGGCTGTCCGCGGAGACTGAGATCCTGAAATGGGTGTCAAAATGTGACCAGTTACAATACGCAATACAATGTGCAAGTTGTGACATTACAATAGCGATGAACTGTGTGTCTTCTACAGCTATTGTGAAACTCAAAGATCGTGGCTATCAACAACCATGCAGAAAAGTGTAACAAACAAAATATCAGTGAAGCTGAAAGGGTGGCAGACACAAACACGCAGGTGAACATTGTCTGCATTCATTGTCTACTTGTTCAGCGCCTTGACAAAAGCCGGCTACCTCAGCCTCCGGCTAGACGCTGTTTCAAAGAAGACAGCTCATCAAGATGAGTTACAATTTTTGTGGCAGGAAATTGACCAACTGAGAGGGAGAAGGGCAGGATGAAATGCATCTTCCTGCCTCAAGGTGGAAATTTGCATAATGTGGCTTTAAAAAAATGTTGTGAACACAGACAAAGGTGAAAGAGTGCTTGTGAATGCTGTTTTTGACTTTGAAAAGCATCATTTGCTGTTGTGCTATGTATTAAGCTCTCTAATGGTTTTGAATGCACAGGAAAGAGCGTAAAATGCCCGCCTGGGGAGGTAAATTATGGGTCAGGGTGGGTGAAAGGCAGCTGCAATATTCTCACCTCTTCCTCTCGACAAGGAGCTGTTGTGCTGAATTGTGCAGATCCCCTCTTCAATACGGGGGTTTTCCTCAAGTGCCTGATCTTCAACTCCATTCACTGGCGTCTTGCTGTCAACCCAAAGGTCTTTTCGCCTCGCGGAGGCAGCTTGTGGTCCGGACGACGGGACTTTTGATGTACCCAACCCCTGAATGGAAAAAAAATGACAGGCATTTATGTGAACTGCCACAGACCTTAAATTGATATTTCACTTTCTGACAATCATCTTCTCATGCTTATTGTGCTTCATCCTTGGTGGGACAGATACAACACCTCTTCCATGGCTAGATGCTCCATTGAGTCACAAAATTCCTCGTTATCTGAGTCCGTGGCTCGGTAGTTCTTCTCGGGAATCATATCACTGTGATCTGACGGGTGCAACACGCAGTATACCATCAACGAAAAATAACAGTATTGCAATTTTGTAAACTGTACACTATTTTAATGTATACTACATGAGCAGTTGTTTATATTTTTAAAACAGGGTGTTAATTCATACTTTATTATACAAATAAAGAACATGTTTTATATTTAGTAATCCCTATTACCACATTTTAAAATAGGGATCATTTAATTTTCATCTCATCTTATTCTCTTAATCCTTAATCCTTAAAAAGAAACTGAAAAAAAGTAATCACCAGGTTCACTGTAACTTTTTATGAGGGAGTTGATGTCAAAACGTGCACCTTTTTACTGACATATAGTGAGAAAAGGAATTAGTATTGTCGTGATTTGGCATCTTACCACTGAGGTGTCCGTTGAAGTGCCTGTAGGAGTTGCTCTCTACACCGGGCTCGATGGAGCAGGCCAGTTCCTCCTCTTCCAGCTCACTGTTGAGGGAGCTGTGTGTCCCGTTGGTGATGGAGGACATGCTGGGATCCATGCTGCTGCCGGACCCCCTGGTGTCAGACCTCCACCTCCTGTCCTCCACCCTCAGCAGCCCCGAGTCAGCACTCCTCCAGCCTGACACGGGGCAGGGCGAGAGAGAGAGAGACAGACAGACAGACAGACAGAGAGGTACAAACAGAGAGAGAGAGTGTAGCTGATAAGGCAAAACAACAAAGTGCACTGCATTCTTTAAGGCACCTTTTGTCTGCCAAGTCAAGCTGTTGCCGCATCTCATCCTGGCCTGTAGTTACTGGAATGACTTTCTTTCTGTGGCTCACTGAAAGATTTTTCTCATTTATGTTAATGTCTGTTCAGGGAAAACTCATTGCATTCACTTGGAAGAAAAAAAAAAAGATATGTTTAAGCGCACAACATGCTTTGCAGAGCAGTTTTCAGTATTTGTTTAAATCACAGTGAAAAGCACACTGCACAAGCGTCTTCTGTCCTTACATTTGGATCAGCATTGTAATCGCATTTCCAGTAGAGTTCTGAAATGTATGAAGGCAGTTTGTCTTGTTTTATCAGAAAAAATATACTTGATGCTCTTTGTTTGCTTAGTGTGTGTATGTGTGTGTGTTTATTCAACGACACAGTAATCCTTGCAGGAAAAAACAACTCACAACTACAACTACAACTAGTGATGGTACCTTGTTCCTCTTGCTCTTCATCTTCTGTACTGTCTTCTTCTTCATCAGCACTCGCCTCTTCCTCACTTTTCCCCGAATCACTAATTTCCTCTTTTCTCTCCATTTTTTTATTTCCTTTGCTTTCCTCTGTCTCCTCACTACTGACAGACATGCCATGAGCATTGCTTTCTTTGTCTTGGACGTTTTGTATATCATCCCACAGATCCCCAAAGCCTGAACAGTGAGGGAAATACTCGTGGTTAACGCGTCACAAATTAAGTCCAATTGTAAGCTGTGCAGTGCAAATCTACAGGAAGCAAAGACTCACTTACGCCATCTGCACTATTACTGGGGTGACAAAATATTTTGCAAATATCCACAGGTTTGACACACCACAACTACTCTACAAAGCACAGACAACACTAAATATAGCAACATGGTGAAGGAAAAACACTTACATCACATACATTACAGATTACACAAGAAGTTTTCATCTGTCTATTTAATTCCTCAGAGTACCTGCAGTGCATTAGCATTATCCTGATTCAGTCAAGGACAGTGTACACTAATCTGCCTGCCACTGACTGCCTTTTGTCAGTGGAGTGAAACAACGATGAGAGCAAAGGAAACAAAGTTTAAATGAGCTTATACACTGCGGGACCAAGAGGAGCAAAGCAAAAACTCAGCATCATCTGAATCTTCTACAACTATTGTGAACATCAAAGACTTGCCTTCCATTATTGGTTTTGTAAACGGCTTCAGCAACTCATCTAGTGACATAAAGACATGTGAAAGAGGCTTAATGTTAAAAACATCCCCTCAGGGAGCAAAAAAAGAAAATTAACAGCAGCAATGAGTCATTGTACTTAAGCCGACTTGAGCAGCTCTATCCTTAGTGTACTGTGTTCTTGTTTAAACCTCTTAATGTTCCCTAAAATTTCTTGTTAAATGCGACAATGTCACATATATATGCTGTGTGTCTGCTGGTTGCAACACTTCACTGACGCTACATCACACTTATATTGAGAGAAATATTTATGGCTGCACCATTACGGCAAATATAAAATATCTAGATGTCTTGTGCATCATTTTATACACATTTCCCCGTAATCCAGCAGGACATATCTGGGATCTTTAGAAACCACTGGATCCCCACTAGATTTAAAATAAAGCTCTGTGGGTTTGAGCAAAGCTTGGCTGTGCAGCAATGATGAACCCACCGATGGGAATGACACAGTTGAAGGGGTTAAGATATTTTTCCTGGCTTGATATGCCCCCCAGCATCGGGTGACTGTGACATTTTTAGGTCACAAACCTGCGTCTTTTGCAAAAGGCCGGGTGAAGGACCTCTTGTCCACCTCATTTTCTGCATCTTTCGCTTCTGCTCCATCCACCTCTGTGTAGAAGTTCCCAAGCTTCTCTACCAGGTCTGTTACTTCATCTGAGATCGGGATTGTCTCCAGAATCTGCAAGCAAATAAGTGATAGTGTTGTGGTAAAAAATAAAAAATAAAAAAAGACAGAAGGATCTGCGTAATTTAAAAGGGACATGATAAAGCTGGAATCTTGTATTTGTATAAATAGTTGTGGTGGGATTGTGTGCAGTCGACTGAAAACTTAATCAACAATAGATATATTTTGCAAAGGCTGACCGGTTTATCTATTGGACCAATTAATTAGGACTGCTGAGAGCTTTATAAACAATCAGTTAATGGTGGAAGTGAATGTCACTTAGTGCTATGGTGTGGAAAATTAATAATAATGTTTGAGGGAGCAGTCTCTGCTGCTGATTAAAATAGGTTATGCCACTATTCATCAAATGTTCACAACATGGTATGGTAAAAATCAAATTCATTTAATTTGTTAAATAAAATTCATTGTATCAATACAAAATATAAGTCCCACATGACACTGATGCATGCACATGCTTGTTACTGAAATACATTCAAAATGCGGATATTTCACTTTTTATTCAGTGCCTTAAGAAATTCAGAAATGCACTAGGCACACTACAAAAGAAAGGACTCCAAGTGAGGGTCCGATGCAAGAAAAAATAATTAATGACTTGCCCATTTTTCATTCCACTTGACAATAAATTAAGTTCAAATGGAGACAGGAAGAGAGGTCCAAGTTTGTAAGCTGTTTGCAGCATGTCTGAATGCTGCTTACTGTATAATCAGAGTTAATTTTTATTGAAAGGGCTTACCAGCTGGATGTCATCAACATAATTCATCATGGCTTCCTCCTTTGTCATATTTCCTAAAGAGTTCCACGCATCCCTGGCAACACAAAATCTTAGTTTCACACTCGAGCATTGAGAGGGAAGTGGGGGGTGAAAACAAAGTTGCTGTTACAGCAGTAGCCACTGCAGCGATCTCATCACACTTCATCGGCTCTGTCTTACTGCAGGATTATCTAAATCATTTGTCTTGGGGTTGAAGCAACACAGCAGGCATGAGAAGTGACTGCGCTTTTGACCTGGTTTCCAAATGCCCAGGGTTTGTTCTGGCTCAGATAATATGGATCTTTAATATTCACAGCTTGCAAATAGAAGGCCCTTGTCACACTCGTCACACTGGATTAAATAATAAAATCTTTTCAGTTTTGTGCTGCAGCACAAGTATGAATAAGTAATTAATAATAAAGAAAAGCTATACCATTATCATACCCTCCCAGTGTAACTCTGGGCATAAAACATAAACCTATTTTTAGACTTGGATTTTTTTTTCTCTCTCTCTGTCCCTCATTGTTTTATTTTCCTTCTCCATATTAAAATTTCAAAGGGTTCATCCTCTTGCAAAGCCCACTTTGAAGTGCTGTTGCTGCTTCTGAAACACATAACTAGACACCTGCCATCTGTCCGTGGCATCGCCATCAGCCAGAGCGGTTAAGAAAGAGCCGTGAAACACAACTACTTGTGCGTCACATGAGCGTATGTGAAGTTTGTTACCATTTGGCTTTCCCACGAGAATCCCAGAAGCCGGCTGGTCTGGGGATGTTGCAGGGCCCCAAGGTGGCCTGCTTGTAGTAACTATAGAACATCAGCATCATTTCATCAGAAGGCTGGAAAGGACCTGGGATATTAGGGAAGAGAACAGAAGAACAATAATCATTACTAAGGGAGGTTCTGCTAATATGCATTTATAAACAATAGATCATATCTGTTTGTTCACATGACCAGCACCACTTAGAAATGTACTGAAAGGCGATGGCAGGATACATTTGACCTGCACATGGAGGTGTTAGACCTGAGAAATGACTGAATTAGTTAATCAGCTCTTGTCCAAACAGCTTTAGCGATCAAGAGCCAGCCAAGAAGTACTCAGAATGTAGGTCAGTCACCTGCTCCCTGTGGTACGTTTCCTTAAAAGGGGTGCACACACCAAAAAGCAGAGGCTTCACACTCATACAATCAGATATCCAATCACTACTGTCCTTTCACCCAGCTCACTTCATACTGTCACACAGGGCATAGTAAAATAGAATAGAATAGAATAGAATAGAATAGAATAGAATAGAATGTTCTTTCATCCCTCTCACTTAGTCTGTCACACAGCTTACATCAGGACATTACAGAAAATCACAGGATAGAATAGAATAGAATAGAATAGAATAGAATAGAATAGCT
>OMLB01026234.1:0-10055 GCA_900302555.1 Myripristis jacobus | reverse complement strand
TGTACCCAGTAGGGCTGTAGTCTGTTAGTCGACTGGTGGATTTATTGGTTGATACGTTCTTGGTCGACCAAAATCTGATTGGTCGATTATTTGACGTGTTAATTTTATCAGGAGTAAAGCACTAAGTGCTAATGGGGTGTTTTCAGAACACCCTGTTTCACAGGTAACAGTCTGTCTTCAGAACACCCCCCTTGTTTTCACAATTTTGGATTAGCCCAACCCACTGGCAGAGACAGATAGGTAGGCCTGTATGTTCTGATTTGAAGAAAAAAATAGGCCTGATTTTCCGAATATTTGCTTAAGTTAGAACATTTAATGAACATTTAGTCCTCCACCATGTCAAAGACATCGTCAGTGTGGCAGCATTTTACCAAAATAGATGGAAAAAAAGTCGAATGCAAACTTTGCAAACAACAGTTTGCGTATCACAGCTCAACGACCAACATGGCATATCACCTAAGAATGGTAAGCTAACATGTCTGCGTTAGGTTGCTCCGTCAGTTTTGAGTATATACATATCAGAATTGGCATATTTCAAAGTTTTAGTCTAATAATCGTTTTATAACTGCAGGCGCACATACAAACTGCAACAACGGCAGCTTGACATAGTACTATTTTCGGAAATCACAGGCTATGATATTGTGTAGGTGCACATGAACACGGTCAGAGCCGACTGACTCGAGTGTGTCATTCAGTGCAAAATAATTAGGTCAAAAACAATTTAATATACTGCAAATACTAGTTGTTTATGTTTATTTATAATTCATTTAGGCGGACAAGGCTACCAGGTAGCAGGGTTTTTTTTCTTTGTATTCCCGCCGCCCCCCAATTAGTCGACTTTTGGTTGAAACTTCAGGACTTTGGCCGGCCAAGATTTTCTTTGGTTGACTACAGCCCTAGTTGTGGGCTAGCCAGGCATAGCCAAATTGTGACAGTCTAGGCATTGACAAATTCGGTTTGGAAAAAGAGTGGCAGCAACAGGCCTTTACAAAAATTACATAGCAGGTGATTGGATCCACCATTTGTTAGTTATTAGCTTTGGACATCAGAGCTAAGCAAATGGCAGCAACTGTTACAGCGAAGATGTGTAAGCATATTGGTAAGCATATTGTTGGCATGTTAGTGCATGACTCTTTCTTATATATACTGATGTCCTGAGTTGTTTCTCTTTCCAGTTCAGTACAGTGTAATTTCTCATGTTGTCATCACTTAAACCACACCTATAATTCACCTGTGCCCACAAGACAATAATTCATCAGACCGTTTTATAGATTGAAGAAGGGCCAGATGGTTTTGTGATTGAAAAATAATATGACCTCACAAAGTCAGTTGTGGGCATTAAGTGATCCTGACATGGCTTTTCCTACATCTGTGATGGATCATGCCTCATCTTTGGCTGCATATGTACGCCACAGCAGGGAATATCTCATAGAGGAGAAAGGACAAAGGCATAATCTGTTTGAGCCATAAGAGCAGAAATTCCTTTTCTATCTCAATCAGCTTTAGAATGCTAAAGGTGGGTGGTAAAGAAGGATGAAAAATCACGTTTAGATCAGAAGACCTCTGTGAGTGTTGAATTCCCCTCACATAAGAAAGCCGTAGAGAGCAATGAGAAATCCAACAGTGAGTCTACAAATGGAGAAGAGCACCTCAGACGTAGCTTAGGAAACAGTTTGTGAATTTAAGGCACAGTGAAAGGGAGACATTGTCTTTATTTTCTCAAATCCAGGGAAAATAATTTGAATTGAAGGGTTATCTAGTAAGCTGCAAACTGATGGAACTGTGATGGAGATGAAACTGAATCCCTACCACTAAAGGTTTGATAGAATGAGGCTGTACGTTCTGACATGTAAAGCTGTGCAGTATGAAGGCACAAGCCATAGAAATATTAACGGGAAAAAGAGTTGTAGCAACAGCTGCAGAGAGGGAGAATAGTAAGACCATACTGAGTCATACGCATTGATGCATATTTTTGCCAGACCCAGTCTCATATCATAAGATTCTGAGGACAGGCAATATCACAGAATTGAATTCATCTAAGATCATCTGACTGAATGCAGGGCACTGCAGGCTAGATGGGGCGGTATTGGGCATGGTTGTCTGAACTCCCGATGTTTAAAACAAGATAAGGCATGAGCTAACCTGTTATCTAATCCTGGAATATGAGCTGAGGCCAGTGAGGCATCATTGCACTGTACACTGGCAAGGAAATCCCGGGGGGAAAAAGCAGGTCGAAGAGTTGAGTCAGGGCTGGAGCAATTCTCCAGATCTTTCATGTGGCCATCCATTTGCTAAAGGGAACAGTGGATTTTTTTGGAAGGCAGCAAGGACCTGGTCAGCAGTGGATCAGCTTAAGGCTCTAGAGAGACAGTGGGACCTTTTCTTGAATGGAGTCTTGGGATCAGCAGTAAAGCCTGATGTGGTTGACTTTTGAAACTCCAGAATATTTTCTATACAGAACTGAAAAGCTTTTGGTGGTTAATACCCAAGGCAGATGGGCCATGTTTCCTGTTTGGGCTATCTAATATCTTGTACACTGGCCATTCCTTGATATCAGCATTTACCCTCTTGACTGCTGAATGGGAGCTCCCACAACAAGACGGGCAGAGGAGGGGAAGCAAGGACATCACCGGTAACTTCAGTCTCAATGCTGGCAGCAGGGCAGGGGTGCTTGAATTGATTCTTAGGACTGAGGACATCTTTTTCACACTTAACATGTATTTATAGCTCAGAATGGATTTAGTTAACTGGAAATTTAAAAATACTGGCAAAAGCCATCTTAACAAGGCTGACCAGGCTAAAAATGTCCTTTATCTCATTGGCAGCTGTTTGCCACAGTTTGCCCCTGATAGCCCAAATTCCACTCACTCTGTGTAAAGCATTCTTGTACAATACAGTACTCCAAGTGAAAGTAAAACTCAGATATATCGTGGTAAATTAGTCTAAAAGTATCCAGAAATTCTATATTTTTAAAATCTATAAAGCTAGATCTTTAAACCATAGTAAAGCTGTACTTAAAAAAAAATCTCTGAACAGATTACCATATTAGTTCATGAAGTTCTTTCCGTCATCTTTGCTCGTGTTTGGTATGCTACAATTATCTGCAGTCTCCCAAACATTTTATGACCACCCTTGGCAAAGATGAACCAATCAACCACCTTACATGACTCTTTCAAACCTTGGGTGAAATGTCTTCCACCCTCCCAACCGAATTTCATTACAGTATATTGAGCTTTCCACCTCATTATTAACATGTTTTTACACTAACACAATAGTGCACATGACTCCATAGCATGTTTGTTGAAGCTAGTTTAGGTCCCTGTGATCCTGCTTAATTAAACAAAAAGCTCATTTTGCAGAACCCCATTAGTAACAAGTCTTCTGCCTCATTATTAGCATTACTGACAACAACTATACCAACCCATACTAGACTCCATAAATTCTGTGTTGAGGATGCTCTGGGCCTTTGTGCGTCTGATAAAGACTGGGGCACATACCACTGTGTGTAAGTGTAAGTTGATTTCGGCTTGGGCCCTTTGCTGTGTGGCATTCCCTCTCTCTGCCCTGTATTCCCTGTCTCGCTCTGCTGTACCTATCTAATAAAGCAGAAATGCCCACAAAGAAAAAAAAGAACAGACACTACACTAAAATCTCATTCAACACAACCTCATTACCAGCCATGCTCCTACCTCATTACAGCTGGTCTAAGTCTCTTTGCTGCTCTTCCAGACACCATAACTAAAATCTCATTCAACACCACCTCATTATCAGCAAGTTTAATAGCAGTCATTCCAATGCTTACCTGATTCCATGAATTCTTGGTTGAAGCTGCTCCAGGCCTCTTTGCTCTTCTTCAGGTTCTCCTCCATGACCTTGATGTCAGCAAAGGGACAGTTGCATTCTGGGAAGCGGGCAGAGCATCGGCACCAGCAGTCGTTGTTGCGGCAGAGCAGCTCGCCCTCCGAGTTACACGCCACATAGCTGAGAGCTGCCTCCACAAAACGCCCACGGAGGAACTCTGGGAGGACATCTTGCAAACCTGGATGAACACAGCAAGGTATATTTATTCATTTTCAGTATTCAAGCATTTTAATCATTTTCTCAAAAGCTGGTACCACCTGCATCCACATACTGAATCATTGTAAAGTTAGTTTTGATTTATTAAAGACAGTCAATAAAGAAAGTTCTGAAATGAAGTTCTTTGCATCAACATTACACAGACTTGTGGTGGTTCCACAAATTAAATCAAACAGCCTTGCAGGACATCTGATACAATTTCTATCTTTTCTATAAAAATATGATTGCTGGTAACAGTGTAAGTCTTGGAAATGACTGGAACATAGACACTTTTGATCAGCCTAGGGGGTTATGTTTCATTAATCGCAATAATAATCATAGCCACTCTTGAAAAACTAGTTGTAAGTGGGAAAGAAAAGATGGCTGATGTTCATGCATTTTTTAAATTTTACATACATTGATTTGCATCTGTAGTTCTTAACACAGGGGGGGAAGCAGTCTAATGCAATATAATTCAGCATGGAAAAGGAAATATAAGCACACAGCTAAAACAAGAAAAATAAGTTTTAAAGTTGTATAAAATATTATGATAATAAAAAAAAAACATTATAGCCATATACTGTAGAATTGTGTAAATATGCTGTTGACTATTTCAACATTTTAAGTATAGGAAAGTGAATAGAGGAAAAAATGTCAACATTTGCTCTCTTTTCTCAAGAAGAACAAAGTATTATAATGAATACATAAAATATAAGCAATACAAAAACATTAGGTGATGCAAAGTAACACTGCTGGCAAGGCTATAGGACTGCAGGACGAGAACTGTGTAAATATGCAAGTTAATAGGCTTCTCTTTGCCTGTCATTATGGCACAGTGGGCACACATTTCATTTATACAATACTGTGTCATTACATTGAGACTGTGAAATGATTTCCTATTCACAAAGTCACCCCATGTTCCCTCAGGCTGCAGTATTGGGAATATGGACATAATCTATTGCATTGATCAGTCTTGGGAACATATTAAAGAATTTCACTCCACTTAATTTGAAACAGTAAATTTTATTTATTACTGATAACTATAGTCAACTAAGCTATCACGCCCTATTTTGTAGCCAGAGTGGGCAGACGACCTGGAAATGCTACAAACATTTATTATATCTCTGATATAATAAATCATCTCTGAAAACAAAGTCACAGTCTCTAAACATCACTGCCCTCAGAGCAGCGTTCCTTTCTATCTCCTAATTCAGTGGTTTCTCCCTGTACTCTTCTTTTTATTACGAGTGTCATTTATTTGAATGCCACATTTTTGTTCATATTAGTTTTTGGAAATAGAATTGCTGCAATAAAAATAAAATTTATTAAAGTCCACAAGTTTCTTGAGGAGTAGTGGTACCATTTTGTTTCTCCAGAGAGTTGACTGGTTAGGAGACAGCCTTTTTTCCTTTATATAAGTTTCAATCAAAAAGCTGGAACACAACCTGCTCTGGAGTAGGTTAGGTGTTAGGAGTCACTAAGGTGACATATCCTACTATAAAGTGAGCCATCGTTATATGACCAACTATTGAGGGTGAAGCCCAAAGTCAGGTTGCCGACGCAACATAAGACAAACCCCTGTTTAGTACGAAAGGCTGATGAGGCAAGAAAATACTAGCAAAATACTCGTCAACACACCATTTGTTATTTCTTAACACGATATAAAAATACACGTTGAGGCGACGCTTTAACCATGTCATCACACCTTCAGCCAACGATGTTCCTTATGTATTGCCATGTGAAGAAATACAAACATAGGAAACGTCTCTGGCTGGAATGGCTGACAGAGCAATTACGTGAGGGTAAATTTTTATAATGTCTTAAGAGGCAATAAATAGTTGTTTTGACAAGCATTTTGCAAGATGGTTTGATCCATAGTTCAACAGAAAAAGGCAATGAACCTTTTTAATTTAAAGGCTCAACAAACATCAGAAAGAAAGCTGTGAGACTTTCATGTGACAGCTGCAGTATCATGCATGTACCATTACTGAATGTTACACAGGAATATTGATGCTGACAACATGTCTTAACATGGCTGAGGTCATTATAACTGACTTGGGCAGACAGAAAACGGGCCTTCGACCGGCTGTCTCTCTGTTATGTGTGGGCTCTTGCCTGAAGAGAACAGTCTCTTTAACCACTTTTCACATGGCTGTCTGTCTGACTTTAATTGGTCGAGAGACTTCATCTACATGCCCGCTTGTATTTTCACGTGGACAAAAGGAATGGGTCGTTTTTCTTTTTCCAAAGCATCTCAGCTAAGAGTGTTTTCAGTGCCAGAAGGAAGGTGCGCATACATGGGGATTAGATAAGCCTGCTGAAGGGCATTTTTTCAGTTTTGGGCACTGTCAGTAGCAACTGTCACCTACTCTGCATCCATGCTAAACAACCTGCTGTGCCAACCTGCCATGTACAGGATGTTTCCTATCTACAAGTTTCATTATTTCCCCTCCCTGCTGTGTAATAGAGATCGTCAAATCATCTTCAAAGTAGCAGCCTATCACCAGGGCTATTGTTTTGCTTTATTGCAGGCAGAGATGTCATTAAATCTTTGCTATTTTTGTTTTAAAGACAGCCTAATTATGGTGAGTTTTTTTTTTTTTTTTGTTTTTTTACATGATGGATAGTGATGATTTTTCCTGTGCTGCATTTTTGTTCCTTCCTTCTCTCTCTCACTACATGGATATGTCACAGTTCCACTTTTAGTGCATTCATAACCATACAGTGTATGAACCCCATTCGCAAGCCACTGTGTGAAATTATGCTTAGTCACATAGTAGAAAATGAGTTTTTTTTCTTTCTTAAGAAAAAAAAAGACTTTTCTGTCAACAGCAGGATTACATAAGACTGCAGCATGACGCCTCATGCTGCTCCTCTGAATCTGTCAGTCCACAGGTGTCTGTCTGTCTGTCTGTGTAATAATCATCAATTTGTTGTGTCAAAAGCTTCCTCTCCCCTCAGTTCACAATCTCAGCTTGGATGATTTTCAACAGCCAAGTCAATCCCGCTGTGCCCCACTATGAATATGCATGTCTTTTCTTTGGTATTTACTCTTTCAATGGCTTGGAAAGAGATGTAATTAGTCGCATTTTTCCCCTTCCATGCTTTGGCAGGTGCTTTTGGGTGTGTGTGTGCATGTGTGTGTGTGTGTGTGTGTGTGTGCGTGTGTATGTATGTGTGTGCGTGCCAGTAGCAAATCTGGCAGGGGTGCCTTCAATTTGGGAGACAGCTAAATAACACAGTTCTCATCACCGATCACTGTGCCACTTTCTCTGACTCTTTTCCATCTCTCTGCTTGTTGAACTGTCTTTCCGACTCCCCTCCTCCCCATTTTCCTCTCTCTCACTGCTTTTTTCTTTCAGACTGTTCATCTCACATAGGAAGTACAAGTGGTAATTTGCTTGTTGGACTGCAACTTTTTACTTGTCAAAAATAACAGTTCCCATATTACATTTTCTCCAGTGGCTACTTTTGACTTGTCTTTTATTTGCCTCAATAAAGTAGAAGAGTGTAGAGGAGTGTAGAGGAGTGTAGAGGAGTGTTGATTGTGTTGACGTTGATTGTATCCTGAAATTTATTTTGGTGCACTGAAGCCTTAGAACTTCCTGCTGAAAATAAAGCAATGGTCTGCTGCTGTTTTTAACAAAAAACACACAAATTGGAAATGAGCAGCCTAGATTCTGTTATTTATTTATTTTTACCTCAGTCAACAATAGAGAATAGCCCTTCATATTGGCAACACAAAAAGCAAAAGTAGATTAACTCTTAAATTAGTAAAAAAGCCTAAAACTGACTTGCCTCCGTGTTTACATATTGGTGTGATGATGATGAGTGTTTTTGCAAAAGTGTTGAAGAGGGAGTGAAAAAAACAGGCAGCAAACACTTGTGGATTGAATGTAATTTGTTTCATTTGCCAAAGTGTGCTTCACCCTCTCCTCTCCTCCTTGAGTTTTTTGGCAGTGCTCTAGCTCGGGGGTTTTCAAACATTTTCATGCTCTGGACCCCCCAAGCTGATTCTCATGAAGCCCCAGACCCAGCTTGAAGAGCTTTTGCCCTCAGGAGTCTGATATAAAAAGATCTTTTGGTTTGTGTTAATTATGGGTTTGTCTGGGTGTCATGCTTCATAAATTCAAAAAGGTGAAAGTAAAACCTAAAATAAAATAATCGCATGCACATACTTTTGCATCATAGCGATATCTAGCGAATTCCAGTGCAAATTCACCTCATTTCTTTCAAAAAAGTGATGAGTGAGCATGCAAAAAATTACCAGAACATTGGTAATAATTATCTTCAATAATAATAATAATAATAATTATTATTATTTTCAATAATTATGTTCAAAAAATATTCAAGAACATTTGCACTACAAATACCACAAAATTAGCAACAAATTACCTGAAAACTAGCAACAACAATCTATAAAAAAAAAAAAAGAGAAGAAAATTTACGTTGGACATTTAAATTCTATTTCTATTCTAGTCTTTATTTTGCTGAGGACCCCCTGGAAGAACCTTAGGGACACCCCGGGGTCCCTGATCCCCACTTTGAAAACTGTTACTCTCGCTCCAGATCATTAAGGAAGTGAATGTCTGTCCTGATGTTAAAGCACATAATCACATTTAGAAATGGCCCTGGTAAAAACCTTGGATTATGACTCTTATGAGACCTGTGCTGATGGAGGGAGGGAAGGAAGGAAGTGAAAATGAGCACAACCTATAATTTACCATCGCTGCCGTTGGCTGCTCTCCCGGCTCATTTTCACCTCTGACATGCCTGTTGTCACTGCGGCAACATATAAACATTCAGCAAAACGACTGTGTCCTCCATCATGCAACCCACATCTGTTAATTCAAAATGAATGAAAGTGCTCATTTTATTATGTCGCATAATGTTCCTTCGGTGGGTTTTAACCCCATTTGACATTTCATATCATTCAAAACCACACAAGGCCCAGAGATGCAATTAAGGCTATGAATGTTGCTGAGGTTGGGATGATATGGTGGGCTTGTCTGGATTGAAAGAAACCTTCAAGTGACAAGACTGTCTCTGAATTGTTAGATATAAATAACCTCTGAAAGGGGAATTAGCTAAAAGGGAAGCATATCCTTGAGCATCTGAATAGAAGCTGAATGGGGGAGCCTTTTCATGAGCCAAGCAAGCAAATGAACACAGTGTTGCTGTTGGGTGAAACCTTGTACCTACAGTATCTCCCAAATGTCAATTTTCCAAGAACTGGAAGAAAGAGACTTAATTTCACATTGACCACTAGGGTTGTAGCGATACACTAATCTCACGATACGATACGATACACGATATTCAGCTCACGATATGATATATATCACGATATTCAGCCAACAATACGATTCAGTATGATTCAATACGATTCGATACGATTCGATACACTTACATCATTTTCTGAAAGATTTTAAAGGGACAAAGTGATTTTGGTGACATCTTGTAAGTATTCCATTGACTTGGAATGAATTAATTGAACTGAAAACTGAAAGCATCGCTCAATTACACAATATATGGCTCTGACTGGACAGAGAGTCTACAGCTTGCAAATGCCGGACAACATGAATCAAAGATGTGATGAGAAAATTACTTAAATTTATTGAAACAGTGCCAACTGTGGCTTACAAGCCTTTGAAAAGTGCAGTATCACAAGTGAACAAAACAGACACATGAGGTAGCCAGGAGAGTAAAAATAAACCATGGCAGCCAATAATAATCAGTTAGCATTACCTTGTCCGGGTGGTGACATTTTAGGTGGGCTCGTAGGTTGGTAGTATTTGATTGTGTGTGTGTGTGTGTGTGGGAGGGGGGCTTGACTCCAATAATTTAACAGTATGTTAAATTATTATTATTATTTTAAAAATGTAAATGACTTAGCAAACAGACCTAACAATTCAGCTACCAATGAATGAGCAGTAGTATGCATGTGATAACATAGATTGAAAAATAAGCCAAAGTGATACCGCTTCTCTGAATAGACAAGC
>OMLB01026233.1:0-21334 GCA_900302555.1 Myripristis jacobus | reverse complement strand
AATTTAGTCACCATAGATTTGTGGTATTTGCCCAAATCAAATTTCAGTATCAGATATTATAACTGGTACAAAGTCTCTGTGAACAGGAAGCGAGAAAAGAAAATATTGTAGGACCCCATTATCTGATCCCTGATCATATGGAAACATTGGCCAACCTTCCTATTACAAGTTGGGCTCTACTCTCCAACCTCCAACAATACAGTAGCTTACAGATCTTATTCTGCTGTTGTTAGAGTATTATTCTCCAGTAACTCTGTCTATTAGCCTATTATTCATTTGTCAGTTTGTTAATGTGTTCATGTGTGTGTGTGTGTGTGTGTGTGTGTGCGTGCTTGTGTTCCACTGCCGCCACCACAAATGATTTCATATTGTCACAAAGTGCTTGCAAACAACTGCTGTTTTACTGGCAGGCCCACATATTTGTTATGTAGGGCCTAATGTTTGTGCTGGTTTGAAGGCTATTTGTTCCCCAGTATTCATCGGGTAGTTTGTTACTGCATAACGTGCGTGTGTGTGTGTGTGTGTGTGTGTTACACCGCAGCCACAATAAGTGATTTCTTTGATGCTCCTGTGGTTCCAAAGTGTTTGTGGACAACTGTAATTTTATTGGCAGGCCTACATATTTGTCATGTGGTTTAATGGCTATTTGTACCACAGAAGTGTTTAGAAACATGTTAATAATACATTTAATTAAATAGAACTTTGTCCTCCAAAAGGTTTGGTACATTTTATGCATGTTTCAACTAACCGAAATTTGAGCGATCTGCAGTGCCTTCATTTCCAAGGGCTTCGAATAATAGAGGTTCTACGGTAGCTGAATAAAATTTGCTTCTACTCAGTGGAGCGCAAATGAGAACACTTGACAAACTAACACTGAAATTTTGTTTCTCGATGTCATGTTACATGATAGCTGTGTCTTCCAAATTCAAACCGTTACAGTCTCGCTGCCATTTGGAGCTGCTGACATACAAAGCTGCCCAATGCAGATTAAAACTTGCTCATGATAATCATTGCATTTCATTTGCATTAGAATAAATAAATCATTGCGTAGTGTTGTTCTCTATGCCCAGCCTGCCAATTTCACTGCTCAAAAGTCATGATGTTATCCAAGAGTGTAAATACAAATACTGGCAATGTCTTTCCATTCAAACCCTTTGTCACCTCAGTAAGTGGTGTTGCTAAAAATTCAGTGTGTTTTCTGTATGCATGACTGGCATTGCAAAATGCGTACCCATATCACATTATATGTTAAGTAATTAACAGCTGGCAAGCATGTAAAGCACTAAAATTGTTGTTTGTTTTTTAAAGGGAAAAGGCAGTCTATTCAGCTTCAGATTTTTAACTTATTTATATTGTTGGAAAGTAGAGACCGAGACAGAGCAGATTTAAACCTTAGCCAACTCAGGCACACTCGTGGTTCATGACAGAGTATCTTAATTCCACTTAATTCTTCAGTGTTATTTACACCCATGAGTATTTACTTAGCTGATTCAGGTTTTGAAAGTTCAGTGTTTTGCTGGTGTTGTAGTAATGATAATGTGGCACTTTATTGATCCTTGCACGGTAGGAGAGGAAGTCTAAGAGTGATGGTTCAGCTACGACCAACTCCCCTGGAGCTGGGAAGGATTCAGTGACTTGCTTGCCAACAGGGGGCTTGAACCTGGGTCCTGCAGTATACCCAGTTGGCTATCCTACCACTCTAATTATCAGTAAAAGATGGAAAACATGTGACCTTGCTCCAACTTAGATTAACTATAAAGTAATTTGGATAATGTAAAAATCATTTCCACTGTATGCAGGTTTTGCAGATTGTATCCTCTGGTTTGGTTTCATCACCTAAGAAAGGGCTGAATCCATTCTCTTAATGTAATTGGTAGAAAATGTACCATGACAATGTAATTATTTTGAGGGGCCTATTTGCATTTCCAGTGCACTGCTAAGTAAATGTTACTGTAGGATTTTAAGGCCTTAAAGATAAATTAATAATCTAGAGTATTTAAAAACCATGAAACATTTAAATTGAGTAATTTCACTTCCTAAAGGGCATAGTTGAGATTTTCCATACATATGCAGACAGACACACTTTTTTCTAAATAAACATCAGCGCTAATCACTGAGACAGAAATCAGAGTTGGAGCATAAAATATTTCTGGAGCTTTTTGTGGCTCCTTAGGGGCTCCCCTCTGACTTAGATAAGATGGGATTTAGACAAATTTGATGCACGCACCTCTTCTACCAACACTTGGGATTCTATTTCTCTAAATGCGTTATGATCATTGACTATTAGAACATTAGTTTTTCCTTTCTTTTTTTAAATTCCACTTAAGCAAGAAATTACAAGGGAATGTGTTACAAAAGATTGCCATTTGTGCCATTTCTATGCAGCCTGCTTTGATCAACAGTTAAGGGAGATCGATTGGAGTTATTGCTCTGCTCCAATTTAGAAGACATCTCATCAAACCGAGTTACAAAGGGTCTAAAGACTACAAGTGTTCATCTTTGTTCCCCTAGTGCTGCAAAATTAGTAATTGACTCTGATTTTTGGCTTCAGGCAATAACCTAATAAGACCAACCAAGGTTAATGATAGACCCTTTTTAGACTGGCTCAAAGTCTGACACCGATATGTAGTGGTAGTGAAAAACAATTATTATATTCACGGGAGACACTCGGGGCAAAAGCCACTGACATGAGAGGAAAACATTTTTTTAAATGTATTATCAGCTGCTTTAGTTTGCTGTAGTTTGGGCTCTGTATCAGTGCTAACGTTTGGACTTTAGATCAAAGTGCCACAGTTGTTATGATGGTGAGAATTTCAGGAGCGTGTTGTGTTGCTGGTCTTCAGCAGTCTCTTCCCAGGAACACCAGGACCACAAATCTCTGTGATTTAACATCTTGCCTGTACAACCAGCTAGAGTCAGCACAAGTGTCATGTGCCATTGCCAATCTGCTGTCATGGCGTCCTCTACCAAACAATTTATCCCTTCCCTTCCTACTTTATTAGCCATAGCTTATGGGTGGCCCTAGTCAAGACAGAGCAGAGCCCTTGCCGTTGAGGTAACCTTGTAATTGATTCTGAGAAGGCAAGGTGGATAATCATTTGAGTGTAAATTGCCCCATCAGTAAATAGCTGTGAGCACAGGATGAAACCCTTTAACCAGGATTTCTTTTATCAAGGTCCTCTGTTCATACTGTTGCTATTGAAATTTCCACTCACATTGCTATTTTATTATTATATCTTTGAACAATCTTTTCATGTTCAGGAAGTTCTAACAATTGTAGTTTAAATTGCTGTTGCTTCGAAGAGAATGATATGAATATCTTTGTCCATGCATGCCCAAAGACATGTTTATAATGTCTGACTATGAACAGTATGGAAATTAGGCTGTTGGATGTTTTTTCACTACAATAGTATTTTGTTGCTCTTTTTCAGAACTCTGGTGCCCCAGCAGTAACCACTCCAAACGCTCCTGTTACGGGCTACAAGCGCATGGTCATTCCTACCCAGCCGCCGCTGACTGCCACCAAGAAGTCTACTCCCAAACCCCAGGCCCCTGGGGGAGCCTCTTCCATTCCCCCTCCCTCTGCTGGCCCAGCAGCTAAGCCTCAGTGCCAGATGGCACCTCAGCCCGTTGCAGCCTCTTATGCCACAGCCTCCACCCCAAGTCAGCCCACCTTCAATGTTCAGGTGAGGTCTGCTCAGCCAGGCCCACAGCATCAAGCCCCAGGCCAGCACTTTGCCCAGCAGCCTATTCGCAACGCTGCGCAGGTGCAATACATGCCTGCCCAACCCAAAGGTCCTGACTTTGCCTATGGACCACCACAGCCAGGCTTTTCTCCCATGGCCCAGGGTGCCTATCAAGACCAGCAGTATCCTGGAGTAACCCATGGAGGAGGCCCAAGCACCTGGAGACCCGAGCCCACTCCCAACCAAGGGTATCAGCCCTCTGGGCCTAAGAAGACCTACATCACAGATGTCCCACCAAGTTTGACTCCCTACTCTCCTGGACCCGTGGTTCCACCAAAGGTAAGACCAGTTTTCAGCATGTGATGATTCATACAAATATTATCCACAGCAGTCTTGATCAGCTGCCACCAATGCCATTAGTCTTAGTTGGTGTTGCTGTTGTTGCAGTCTTAGTAGGGAGATACATTATTTACCATATAGACAAGGATTTTAGTTCCTGTTAGAACCATCTCTCTATATGTGTAAAGGCTTGACATACAATATAGTACACTGAACATGTGTATCAGGTGGGTCAGACAGCTAATGGACATTCCCTGTCACTCTCTCTCTTTGAAACATCTGTCTTTTTACACTATTTAAAGCAGAACTGCTGCAAAAATAATCTAGAAAAACAACACTATGCTGGGTGTGTTTGCAAATACACGTTTGTGCATGAGTGTGTCTGTGTGTGTGTGTGTGTGTGTTTGAAAAGCTTTGTGTGTGCAGTATGCTTAAGTATGTGCTTTAGCAGCTTCAGTGGCAATGCAATTGGGAGCCGCTTACCGTCTTTTATTGAAATGCTCAGAATAAACAGTTGTTTTAACCTTCATGAATTTTTAACACATCTTTTCTGTAGGGGTTTACACCATCTGATTTCATTTGTCTTATAAAAGGCAGAGTCTGTGTTCACCTGTATATCTATCCTCTATGCTATCTGTGTATCTACACCAGAGTTATAGCATCATAATACAGTTTCTTTTTTTCATTTAATTATTGGAAAGAAGAATGTAAAGATGAGGATGATAGAAAGATGAGGAAGGATTTTGGATGTTTTTATGCTATGGTTCCAAGTATCATGTGCTCAAAACTAAGCATCCTAAAACGTTAAAAACAAAACTCGGGCTGCATCATTTTCCTATTCTTCTGTCCTCTAGGCATCAACCCTCCTTGACACAACACTCATTCTCTACCCAAAAAGGAGATTAGTTTTTTATGCATCCACCCATCACAATCAAGAAATTACTGTACAGTCCACCCAAGTATAAGTTGCAAATTCCTGTTATCAGCTATGTACAGCACAACAGCAGTGATATTACAGGGTAAATGTACTGTGTTTCTATCACAATTTTCTAGTCTCCCAACCACTCAAAGCACTTTACAATGTTTGCCTTACATTCAACCATTCACACACACATTCACACACTGATGGCAGAGGCTACCATGCATGGTGCCAAGCTGCCCATCAAAAGCTGTTCGGGATGCAGTATCTTGCTCAAAGACAGAACCGTGCCGCCTCATAATATTAGTTATCAGGTTTCATCAAAAAACTCAACTGGGAGATATTAACTATCAGCTAGTCTTGATTGTGATTTGTAAATATGTGAAATAAGCAATGGTATCTTTGCTCGTAGTCCATGTTGAATGCCTTCGGTCTGGCAGACAGGGTTGGTGGTTCCTATCTTGAAATAATGGGACCAGAGGGTGAGTTCCAGTCATCGAGGGATCACACTGCACTTGTGCAAAGCTGTTAGAAAATCCACCCTGGCCACTGGTCAAGCCTCAGTCCTGGTGTATGTAGACCAAATGACTCAGAGCAGCAGCCTGACAACCCATACCCCCGCAGCACCTCCCACAGGGTACCTTTGGGACCACGGTCATAGGCCTTTTCCAAATCCGTAAAACAAATGTAGGCAAGATTAGCAAACTCCCATGACATCACAATTATCTGAGAGAGGGTATAAAGCTAGTCCACTGTTCCATGACCAGGATGGAATCTGCATTTTAACTGTTTCATTTAAGATAAAACATTTAGTCAATGATAAAAATAAGATACATTTCATAAAGTTAATACCCTTGACTGGGTGTCCTCTGTAATGATGTTTATTTCAAATGCCAGAGGCATTTTTTTCTTCTCAACTGACTAGTCATATTGAGTTTTTTTCCCTTCCTGATTGGCATACTTCAGCAAGTCTTTTCAGGGAAAGAGGTTTTGAACAGCTTTTGGATCTCATTGTTCATTCTTGAACTAGAGCATAGATGTATTATTTAATCCACTGGAAGAAGATGTATAACATTGTGTGCCTCAAAAATATCTTTATTATACTTGAAAAAACAACAACACTGGAGCACTAGAGATAATCTTAGCAAGAGGAATAAGACTTTCATAGGCCCAGCCCCACGCATTCACAAGCACTGCAGGACCCCTGGATCCAGTACCAGACCTTTTTTTTTTTAGCAGATTATTGAGAAGAATTAGAAAATACTGCCATCCCTTTGAATAGAGCATGCAATGCCATAGAGACAGATATTCTAATCTCAATACATTCAGCCGTCAACAATCTCTGGAAAGTGGCCCTTGAGTTTTCTTTAATTCAAGGATTTTATGCTGGTTCAAAATACAAACCGGGCCTCCCAGCCTCTGGGAATAGCTCATCAAGGACTGTACTTTACTAAATACAAATTAGCTCGAACATTGCAGCAAGTATTTTTAAAAAAGTCTAATTATATTTGTTCAAAACAAAAGTCTACATTTTGCTTGAAAAGCCTGCTTTGGTCCCAGTATGATGCGTTATTAAAAACAAAAGGTGGCGTTTAATAGATTTGTGAGCATCTCTTTGATTTCAGATAAAAGCAAATCTCTAATTTGGTGGATATAGTGCGTACAGTATATATTTGTGCTCCTTTCCCAAGGATATAGTAAGATAATGGGCTGAGTGCCTCCCTTCCCCATTGCTTTATTTTAACATTTTGAAGCATATTGGGGAAGTCTGATGCTCCACATATGCTTCCAGCTAGATGATATGTCGTAAATAACTTCGTGTTGTCACGCATCCCGTCTGACCTTACCCTATGGCTTTTGTGGCCAGACCTTAACAGTTGTTTGTCACTTCCCTATATTTTAGCTCTAATCTGTTTTTTGTTTATTTGTGTCCGGTGTAGCAGATCTTTCATGCACTAATGCCGAAATAGACCAGAGACACTATAAAAGCCAGATTAGAGTGAAAGCAAAATCTGTCAACTTTGCCTTTATCAGCGTCAGTCTGGTTGACCCAATGTCGTGACATTCTCATAACCTTTCACAAATGGTGTTAAATCTACTTACTAGAAGTGGGCTGTGCCTCTTTTAATCTGTTGTGCAAATAAACCAAAACATAGTCAATTAAAGGAACTATTTACATATTTCTCATAATTATCAAAAAATTAGGTCCAGTCACTTGGAGTTAATCGTAAATTTATGTAATACCCGGGACTTTCTCTGTAGGGGGTCTATGACTTTGATTGAGGACTTTATTATGGAGATCATTTCACATAATTAAGGGTATTCATCGAAGGGCAGCGTCATTAGAAGTCTAAGATGAACTCTGTGGACAAAATGCTATGATCTAGACTGGTTGTGATTAGCTTGCTCCCCCACTCTCTCCAACACCCAACCCCAGATGGATCCTTACTCACACGTAACGTGAAGGTGTAAGAAGGGCTTTTCACATCAACAGGCTTCAAGGACACTTAATTACCCAAATCCACCAGTGTTTGATCTCTATTGTAGAAAAAAAATTAACAGATTTCATGGCTGCCGGTTAACATACCAATTTCCACGAGTCTCTCCGTCTTTTCCGAAATTGGAGGAAGGCTAAGCTGGATGATGACTTCTGTTATTTCTGAGCTTGAGTGACATTTGACAGGGGGGGATTATTTTGAACTGCTCAATCCCTGCAGCCAGTTAAAGCCCCCTAGAAGGTCAATGATGGTTTCAACTGTCAAACATGTTTAAATATCTGACATGTCTCTGCCTTCCAGTCCTGGCCATTTTGCTTTCTGACCTGCACAAGAATATTTGCATATGGTGCTATCAGCATGCATCCAAAATAGCCCCTTTATGTTTGTGACCTGATGTGGACCCTTGTTCATAACTCAGAGTTATGTTTGAGGAGCTCCAGCGGACCTTTGCGCCTCCAAGAGAATATTTTAAGCACCATGTTTGCACCAAATTCAAATCCATACACCTGAACGGAAATATCAAAATATCCATTGTTGTGCTAATCATTGGTAGCGTGTGAAATTATATTATATAGCTAGCATTTGATATGAGCACAGAATTTATGTTTGTATGTCAGAATATTGCAAACAACAGCTTTCAAATGACACCACATCTTTAAAAATTGAGACCAGTGTTGAAAACTGGAGTTCAGTGCATATCAGGTACTAACGTCAGTTGCATAAGAAAGGTGATTGACCCTGGATGCCCCAGGACTGAGGACCTATGTGAGGTCCTTTAAAGAGCAAGCTGACTCAGTGCAGAGTTACCAGCTCTGCTATAGATTACCAAGAGAGGATTCTTTGCCTGGTGCAAAGTTACAAGCTTTAACTGCACACTGAGAGCCCGGGGCAACTTCTCCTACATTGTGGGGACATGTGGCCTGCAACCCTGTGGTCTCTACTAATGTGTGTGTAGATTCTGAAAATAAACCACACTTATAACACTCTATTAATGAAGTTTTCTATTTTATTTTATTTCAAGTGTTTTACAGTTGTTGTGAAATAGCCTTTTGCAAAAACAGCCTCTTCCAGAGAGCAGCTTGTTTTGAACTAGTGATTGATATGGATATGATACAATCGAGGCCTTTGTTCCCACTCACTATCCCTGCACTCACTATCCTCTTTTGACCCCTTAACCCATCCCATTTGTCTCTGAGTAGCAACAGGCCATTACATTGATTGGCAGCTCATCCACATATTTTTGTCTGCTTTGGTCTGTGCAAACTGTACAAGCAAGCAGTCTTCAAAATTTCCCCTTGGCTGCATGTAGATGAAATAAAAGAACCTTTAGAATTCCTTGAAACTGTAGCTGTTCGTCTATCATTATCCACATATATATGTATGTATACACACACATACACACACACACGTATGTATGTATTGAGTACCGTATTGTAACACTGTTTTTTGTTTTTTTTTTAGCTCTGAGCGTTCTTTGAAAGGACAAACCAGAGACAATATCAGTGCATGATGCAGTTACTTTTCAGAAAAAAGACATGGCTAAGTGTGTGTGTGTGTGTGTGTGTGTGTGTGTGGGTGTCTAAGAGTGTGGTGGGAGGTTAGGGAGCAAGCAATAAGAGAGCAATTTTTTGAAATACTAATAAAATATTATTCCAGTGTGGTTTTCCAATATAATTTATACTGTACTGATGGCATATTTAAAGTAAATGAAGTCATTATTTTGAATAAGCAAACTCACCTATATGTAAACATGAATAACCTGATTCTCACACTTATGAGCAGCTGTGCTCTTTCAACATTTTCTTTGTTTTCATTTGTGAGAAAGCAAAGTTATACATGGCAACAGATGCAAGAGATGGTTTGTGCCTTGTTTCCCTGCTGGGGCCTGTTGTCTGTATGATTTTTCACCCAAATTTGCCCCTTGGCTTGAGTCAAGCAATATTTGTGCAATAACACCACTCAGTGACATAATAAATAGCACATAGTTTATTTGTTAAACCGACAGGACACAAGCTATTCTGTAAATCCACAGATGCACATTAGCATCATTATTGATATTATGGAGGTGTTAAGAGGGTGGTGTTTGTATCGGGCACCAGCTGTTTATCAGTTTACCCCGGTGTTCATTGTAAACACTTGTGTTTAGCAATATAACACCACATGAAGCATTGGTAAATACCTTGTGCATCATATATGCCATGAATTAAGTATTTCTTGTTGGCCAGCATTGACTGAGGAAATCTAGAGGATTGCATTCGCTGATTTTGACTGCATAACTGCTCCATTAGTTACTTTCTCCAAAGCAGGAAGAGGTTTTTTTTTATAGATAGATGAACTTCTCTTATAAAAATGTTGTTCTCATTTCAAGCTAACTCAAAGTCAAAACGCTCACATAAGTCAGTGGAATTACATGCTTATCATTTATCAAAGACATGTGGCAAGTATGTTGATGAAATAAAAATGTCTCACCAGCTGAGGTTTTCATTAAATGGCACAATTTCCTTTTTGTAGAAATGGTTGGATTTTATCTTTTCTGTCTAAATAAGAAAGACACTCATTAAACTTTAGGCTCACAAACAGGATTCAATTTGAAATATCGCTACCGTGAATAAATTAACACAGCATGCTGTAATTTTACTTTTGAGTGAGCAAGGTGTTTTGGATGGACTATGTTGAATTTAACCACCATACCTCATGTGGGACATGAAGGTTGAAACCAATTTCATGATCAGACTAGAAGAGTGGACTCAGTGGAGTGCAGATCTCTGCTGCATGTGGGTGGCGAACAGGAACTACAGGACAGGCTGTGTGTCCAGCATGTGTGCATGACAGTAGTCGAACGAAGGGGAGACCATATGCAGAGTGTGTGATCAAGGTGCAACCAGAGTAGACAGGCTGTATGGAGACAGATCCAGCAATGGCTTTTCAGCAGCTGGCTGACATTACTGAATGTTTTCAAACAACCACAATGCTGTGGTTGTTTGTAAACAAAAACAGCAAAAAACAAAATGTGCCCTGACAGGTACATTAACTTCTGAATTTCTGGCAAGAAGAGATGATTGTTACCACATTTGAATCTGTGGCGACAAGACATACAGTCATTTCTGTGCTCAAAAAATATGAGGCCGCTAGGCACAGCAGTATGTGAGATTAGCTGTGGATAGAGACACACAAGTGAACACATGATCCCCTCTAGGCTGCCACTTGGTGGAATGCTTAGGACATACAGTATATGTAATTCATATTGCAAGTTAGAGATAAAAGCTGTAATGACTGCATTTGATGTGATTTTGGCTTCATATAATGGTGATTGTATAACTTCCCTCTCCTCTCCTGCTCTGTCCTGCTGTTTTGCTGTGTACACATGATTGTACAGTTAAGGTTGAGGTGTAAGGTTAATGGAAAATTGAAGACAGGAGCGTAAAGTTAATTTGATTGGCTGCTCATTAAGCTAAATTGGATTACATTATTACAGGTCTATGTGGTTAATATACGCAATAGATTTAAGCCTTGTCTGTTCCACCTACTAAAATTAAGGGGGGAAAATCATGTGTATTTAAATTACGAAATAAACTAAAATTCATGACGTGATTGCATTTAAATTTTATCAGAAGCAGAGATTCAATCACATGAGACAGAAAATACAGGCAGAGCAGTTTATCATCTGATCCTCACTGATGTTGGCTGATGTACTTTTTGTTTTCTACAATAAATAGTTAAATTTAGAAAAAAATGGCTATCATGGCATCAAGGCATGACAGTGACCCTTTCTTGCTCCTTGACTGATTTGCGTAGTTTGGGATGTTAAATTCATTGGCAGGTATCAATAGCTGACTTCTTCATACCTTGTCTTGTGTGCATAATATCTCCATCATTTATCACAGCACTCATGCAGTAACACCTTGTGGAAGCTATCAGTTAGATTTACTGGCACAGCATTACGTACATGCTGGCCAATTATCACAGTGCCTACAGCCGTGCTGTTGGATGAAATGTTATCCGCTGGTCACACTGGATCTGGTTACTGAATGCTTGACAGAGTAAAGGTCAGTTCACTAGTCTGACTTGGTCCTTGAGGTCAGTGATGGAAAAGTGGATCTCCTTATGTTTCCCTTTTCTCATTCCAACAGCTTCCTTCTGCTGGCTGCTTCCAGCCTCTGAACAGTCCTAAGGCAATGACAAATCCCACAAGTGATTACTATTACAATCGTTACAATGTGAACTTATGTTAAATAAAGATTACGTTAGCATTTTGATTTTGTAATGTTGTTTTACAATACATCACTCAATTTGTTGTGCTCACAGACAAATGCTTAAACAGTGGTGCTGTCATCCTAATTTTTTTTTTTTTTTTCAAAAGTTTCTTTGGCCTCATCGGCCAGTTCATTGGTCAGTCATAACCCTCAGAGGAGCACAAGTGTTTGTCAAAGAACCTCTCATAAATAATAAGGGGCTGCCATCCTCTGCCTCTGTGGCTCCTCTGAGAGGAACAACATGGCTAGTAAATAACTGCCTGGATCAATACCTGTCATTGCAGTTCAATGAACTCTGGAAATCTGAAATGTCTGAGCAGTTTGTTTATTTTCTTGCTTTCAGTCCGTCTCACCTTACTGATGCAGATTTATCCTGCAGCACTGAGATTCTTCTGCTGCTCTTAGTCTGGTCTATTTATGATACTGTGGCTTGCTGAGTGATAGTCGGCTGTCTCACCTCCTGACTGCCCCAAAATTTACTTTAAGTTACCATTCAAAATAATTACAACCATCAAATTCAGCAATACAATATAGTGAACACATTTGGACATGTGGATTTTTAAGTTAGGTTTCATACTATGTACCACCTTGTAATTCTCACTTAGTTTAGTGATAGTTTAAAAGGCACATTATTGGGGAAATGGAAGAAATCCAATACTGTAGCTTACTTTGGTTAATGAAAAAAGCACTGGTCACTTCCCCATTTGACAGCGTTAAAGTATTGATCTATAACCACTTTGTCCACTGACGATAATTCAGATGGAGGAACAGTCTTGTTTTAGCCAGGAACCTGGGAGCCAAAAAGACCTGCATAACAGCGGCCCCTGCTGGTTATTGCTGGGAATGGTCGCCTGTTAGTGGCAACACCTCATGCCCCACTTGTCCTGCACATAATCAAGTGTCCTCTGTCTGTGGAGCGATGCTGAAACTGGATTCTTTTCTGACCTATAAACAACATCCTCCCATCCACAGAAGAACTCCTATCCACCCTTGGCTCAAAGTACATGAAACGTGTGCACTTTCTAAAGATTTTTTTTCTCATCAAGGAAGTATCCCTCAGTGGATTAGGCTTTGTGTTTTGTGGGGAGTTGCAGTTTCCCCGTGGTAGTGTTTGGTCAAGAGATAACCTTCAGGGTGTCATTCAGATGAACCATTGTTTGCATGTAGTTGTTTAGACGGAAAGGAGAAGATATATCATGGTTTGCTTTGCAGGCTAAATTATACAGGAGATTGACAACACTGTGTATTACAAAAAGGAAGCGCGGGGTGCCAATACATCGATTTTAAGACATAACCTGTGTGAATCTTCATTATGTTCACCGCATGTGTTTAAATATAGATCTATGCTACCGCATGAGGAAACGGCAAGCGAAAATTTTCAGCTCTCACCCAAACCAGGAAAACCTGCATCCTGTGTAATATGGTGTTTTCTACATTTATATAATTGTAATGGTGCATAAAGAGAAGCCAACTAAGTTTTTATCCCTGTCCCAACAATTTGTGCAGTCATTTGTTGTTGTTGTTTTTTTTGTTTGTTTGTTTGTTTGTTTTTTCCAAGATTGCTTGTGGCACCCCTCTCTACACTCTCAGATTTTCACATATCTGTTTGCAGGGGGATGTGTCAGTTCCGAACAGATGACCTAGTTTTTACACACGCACAATCTTGCAAACATCGAAAGGCCCGTCTACATACATTATACTTCTCTGAACAGTCTGAAATTCATCCCTTTATATGAATTCAATTTGCACCGAAGATTTGGACGGCTGTGGAAAATGTCAATTATGGAATTGCTTAATTTTTAATTATCATTTGCTGCTCTGTACACAGCTACTCTACAGTTCACTGTTATTTTTTCTCAGCATTTAATTGGAGCTGAAACAGCATGACCTATTTTGTTTGTAGAGAATGTATACTTTATCTGTGCTTCCTCAGAAGGTGGCCTTGAGCTTAATTTGCTGTGTTGTGATAGTTCTTCTCAAAGTGCAGTGCATTACAGATTACTGATTACCTGTTTAACATCACGATCAGTAAATTATTCAACAGAATTACATGAACCCACCAACTAACAGGTGATTCCCTTCAGTCACTTTGGTATTTCTTTACCCCCAGAATCTCTAGTGTATGAAATAAAATGCTGTGTTTAATGTATAGATCCTAGCAGCGTTGTTATTATTATTTTCAACTATCAGACTTTTACAAAATAATGCTTAGCCAAAAGGTTATTTCAGTTCATTTTAGAAGTGTCTACAACAGGATTACTGCAGTTTTTCAGCATCTGTAATATTGTATTGTGGATAAAAGGTGTCAGGTTTTTTTTTTGTAATTAAATTACTCATGCCTGTACATATTGTGATTTACTCCACAATCATGTTAATATGTGATGTGTTTTTCTCCAGATCACATATTAACAACATGTGCAGTGTAACACAGCAAGCTCATTCCTTAATCTTTTCATTGCTCTGTGTTTGATGTCTTTATTGTCCATACTTTACAATCACTAGAACATGGTTGTATTTTAAGAGGAGCAGCCAGATATAAATGGTATTAGTGAAAATGCGAATTACCAAAAATAGAAAGCACGGGCAGATGAAAAAGTTACAAAGAATCTGTACCATGAAAACAGCACATCAAACTTACCATAAAGAGATTTTTAAACATTGTTGTTGTTTTTTTCCTCCAGACAAACCACTTTGTTTTTGAAATATGTCATGCAGGCAGTGCAATACCACCCATGTTCTTGCACTTGTCATCAAACAGGGCTGTTCATAGTAGTGTATGGGATATAGCTCTATGTGGTTAAACTTAAGACTGAATGTCAATAATAATTTTCACTTGAAAATTCTCTGTAGAAGAGCGCTACTTTATCGCTGTGAAACAAACAATCTGCTGTCTCGTGCGCTCGGGGTCTAGGAGGATAGCTCGGGAGGGGTCTATACCATGTAGAAAAAAATAAAGTGATGTCTCTTAATACACACATTTCAAAAGCATCTTTAACTCTTTAACCCATATGTTAAATTCTAGACACACGACACCCTACCCCCCCTCTCCTTAAAACACCCACCCACAGACACACACACACACGCAAACACACACTCACTGAAAGGATTGTGTGACTGATCCAGCAATCCATTCATTGTTTTGGTAAAACTGAGTCGCCTAAGCTGCTATAATCACTCGTTTAGTGTTGTGACAACAAATGCTTTTTTTAGATGTCCCAATCCAATAAAATTTCAATCCCACCAAACAAAAGAAATGGTCCATTTGCAGCTATTGTTATTATTATTAGTATTATTTTAATAAGCTATTTCCCCCCACAAGGGCTCTGTCCCTTTCAAATAATGCCATTGTGATTTAGGTAGACAAAAAGCCAGGATGTCAGATTGTGAGCTGAGTAAAACCCTCTTCTAAAAGCCTGTGTTAAAGCTTCAGCTCCATTGACACTAAAGAGCATTTGTATTTTAAAGTCCATCATCATTTAATCTGTGGATAAATATGTCTGTGAGTGATTATCTCTTTCTTCAGCTTGTGCTGATCATGCAGGAAATGTTAAGCTACTGTACCAAAAAAAAGACAATCGTTTTGGGTTGTAGGTGCGATATTGCATGCACAGGAAGTGAAACAGATGCAGTACACAGCTGATAGGTGAATTTAGGTTTGTAGACAGAGATTAGTTCTGTTGAGCAGCTCTCTTTCATTGTATTCTCTCTGCAGTTCTTGCACATTTTCCCTTTAGCTTTTAATTTCAGCTCAGTGGCTTGTACTGTTTATGCAGCGGTGCTCATCCTCACCATCAAACACAATCACATGTTCGTTTTAGAGTGTGTGGAAAAACTCTTGACCTAAACTTGGGAATACAACTCATGATTCCTCAAAAGTTAATGTGCATGCTAAATAATAAACATGTTTACTGGACAGTGTCTTATTTTAATTGCTGTCAATATCTGTGGATGCAAAGAAGAGTAGGAATGGGTCTCCAAATTCTTTTCATACTGAATTCAGCTAGTCTCTTTTGCACTGTGTCAAGCAAAGTTGCCCATGCCTTTCTGTGTCATGTCTTATCCCACTGGCTTGTACGATTTCCTATCTCGGCAATATAGTAGGTGACAATATGTAAATAGTTCTTGCTTCCTGTTCTCAGTGCATCCCTTTGTTGCAGCAACAAAGGGTAGATCTCATGCTCTGAAAACAGTTGTCTTTCCTTTTCACTCTCCATCACTGCTGTTGAAGCGGGGAAGACAGAGCCTGAGGTTGGGTTCTTTGCAGGACAAAGTGCTGTCAGGGCATCAGGTGAGAGCACATACCGAGCCCCCTCCACCAGCCCTCCTCCACTCCTCACCTAATCAGTTCTGACACAATGCCAATTCCACAGTGGGTGGTGCGTACAGCTTTATTCAGTGATGTGGCAGTCGGGCAGCAATCAGCTCCCAGACTGTGCTCTGTCTACTCACCTCTCTTTGTCATCTTGGATCAGGTTGCATGAAACAGTGGCCACTTAAACTGTAGATGTTATTGTTTTGTTTAGCATTCTGACATTTGCAATGCTCTGAAAATCATTTGACAAACTGATAGCTTTTGATGGTCCATCAGGAGGTCTGTCAGGGGTATTACAACTGATAGGCTTTTTGCCACTGAGCAGATGGCCGATGACCTGAAACTATAAGCCTCAGCATACTGGGAAAGCAGTGGAAAATTGGTACAGCTGTTAACCCAGTCACAACTGAATTTAGTGCTAACTTAAATGAAAAAGCTACAGAGTGTCCCCAAGGTGTAGGAAAACAATTTATTGAATTGAGCTAGACATAACTGAAAAATCATGTCTCCAGCACGTATAGCTGCTGTATAGTTCCATTGTTGCCTCTGAAAAGCTGAACAGAAACTGCGAAGCAATCATAAAGCATGCAGGGAAGCAATTTCTCTCTTTTATTCATGTGAAAAATTATTCTGTGCTGTCACAAAAGACTCCCTAACAAGGTGCTTTAAACTCTCTGGCAGTGCATTGCTGCAGGGTGTCAAAGAGTGGATAAGGTATAAATGAAGCTTAAACTCAAAAGCCTGTTTCTGGTAATAGCAGCATTTCGTTCCCTCTCCAATGTGCTTTTGATGTGGAGCTAAGATTAACAGTGTTAAATCGTCCTCTTCACTGTCTCAAACTAACAACACTGGCATAATGAGTAGAATGTTGACAAGAAGAGCATTTCTTTGAGGTGTTTGAATATTTTAAAGACTTTTAAAAAAATTATCCATTCTTTTGTGCAACCCAAGCTTGTTGTATTAGAATTCAATCCCTCATCAGGTGTACTTCATTTGGCCATTGTGTAATATTTTAAAAAGAAGTAATGTAATTTGAGGTGACAAAGGGGGAATATCTAACCACTGAGGAGTGTTCCTTTCATTTCTTTATAATCCTCCATGATGTGATCCTGCTATTATGGTTCAGTGGCTGAGTAGGTTCAGGGTGCCAAGAAGGAATCCTGGAGTCCCGGCCCAGCTGCTCTCCCGAGAGCACTCTGGCATGGCAGAAAGATTTGCACGTTCAATGTGTCGATCCCCCAGTTAATGAGGCCTACTGTATGGGCCTCTATTATCAGCCTGCTGCATTCTGAGCCAGGCCTTGCCCAGCAAAAGTCATGCATCATAAAGTTCTCGACATTAGTTGATGCATTGTGGACAGTAAGCACAGCTCAGCATTTCTCACTGTTTCCAGAAATAAACAGAGTACACCATTACATGTTTGTTGTGATGCTGTCCAGACCAAACGTAAATCTGCATGTGCTATGAATAGGGGGTTTGATGTAAGAAGAAAAAAAACTTGGTGTCAAGTAAACGAATGCAATTTAGTTGAAACTATGACAACTGTGTTGCTGCATTCATTACTGGCACTTAATATGAGCAATATTAAGCACATACAAATCTAGCAGTCAATAATAACAGAAGCGACGTTTGACAGGATCTGTCATTAGTGTCTTTCACTCTAAATAATGAAAACATTTTTGCTGCTCTACAGAGCTATTCAATCAATCTGCTATTGACAAATCTCACTTTTTAATGTGACATCGTAAGCCATGGATGAATTAGTACAAAACCAGACTTGTCGCGCTCATTCATCCAGCTCCCTGATGTCACAATTAGGAACCCCTCAAAGGTCAGCTCAGATCTTGGTCTGTATTGCAGTATTGAAAATCAAATGTTGTGTAGCAGTCCAACCAGCCCTAGGTCTAGGTAAGGTCAGCTGAGTGTCACCAATACTGAAAAAGCTCTGCCACGCAGCATGGCTAAGTTAAGTTCAGGCTTCGAGGGTGTCTGCAAAGGACACACACCTGTGACAGCATTGTGCTGTGAGCCATGATGGGGGAGGGGAGCTGTATTCTCTGGCTCTGCAGATGATTGGCAGAAAATGTCAGACACAACACGCCAGCCCCATACCGACACACAGCAGGCAGATGTCAGAGATTGTATGATAAGAGAGAGGGCAGGCTCACAAGGAACGGAAGGAAGTAGCATCTTCAGAGAGTTATGTCATCCCTCTAAAATCTCTTACGGATTAGACCTCAACACGGTTCACACCCAAAGTCCCTTTGTGCTCATAGTATAGCTAAATAACTATCTCCTGACCCATCTCCCAGATGTAAAAGACTTAAAAAGTAGCTGGGAAAGATTTCTTCTAACGTTTTCTTCTTTACCTTCCGTCCGTTATCATTATATTCCAAATGCAAGGATTAGTCAGGGTCACAATGCTTTTTCCACATAGTTGTATTGCACAGAGGGATATGCAGCACAGCCTTCTGGGTTGCACACCACTGGGGCCAAAGCCAGGGTCAGATATCTCAGCGGGAAAAGCCAGACTGAAGACCATCAATTGCATGTTAATTAAAGAGATAGCATTTTGTTTAACCTTGAGATGCTGCTTCACCCTAATTTACTTATGTCAGGTTTTCATGGATCTGAAGGTTGAAGGTGAACATTTTGTGTTAAGCAATATGTTCTAGAGGTTTTCAGCTTGAAGTCTCCTCATTTTTAGAAGGAATTGTACCACAGTTATCGATCCACATAAACCTAAAGACATGGTGGAAAGAGCTGGCTGCTTCTGATGTTCATCAGCGGGGTTACAATAAAAGCAGGGAACCACTCTTCATTACCCTGGTAGTTTTTGTGAATGACAACTACGTCCCATTTCTGTTTTCCAGGGCAGCGCACCAAGCAACCCAGTGGCCCACCCTGAAGATGAGCTGGAGCGCCTGACCAAAAAGATGCTGTATGATATGGACAACCCTCCATCTGAGGAGTATTTTGGTGAGAAACACAAGGGGTGCATTTCATTCACCTTGACTGATAATACTTCAGAACTGCTACAGCAGCAGCTTGTATGTTTGTTCAGTATAATCTAAATCGATACATTAAGCCACTGATCAGTTAAAGGCCTTATCCTATTTTTTTTAACATATTATTAAGGTTTAGCTTATAGGGAGGTAATGCAGGGGGCTAACAAGCCACATCTGCTATGATAGTGTTGTAGTGATAGCCCTGCCAACATGATGTGTTATCCAAGAGAATCAAACTCATTTGAATCAAACTCATTTGAAATAAACTTTGAATTTCCTGCCCCTGTTCCTGCTCCTGTCCCTGTACACATGACACATTGTCTGTTTGCAACTCTCAGGTGTAATTTAAAATACAAGATATTTTAAACAATACAAAGGTAAAAAAAAAAAAAAAAAAAAAAAATTTAGCTTCAAAATACAAACCAGATAAAAGAGTTCAGTCAGTTACACACAGAAAAAAAATCTTAAACACAATGAAATAAACATAACAAAAGGTGAGTTTTTTATTACTTATTGGGCCTTTAATCTTTAGTAACAGATCTTCAGGCGTATCTTAGAACAGTGGACCAGATGAATAAAAATGGCAGCGTCCTTTTTCCATTGTCCAAATATGATCACCTCATTTTCCTAGATTCTCAAAATATATATAGGCAGAGCGAGCACTAAGTGTATACCTGACTGTGCAGTGGATTACTACCAAATGACATAAATCCAAATGAACACAATCTTTATGTGCATTGTGCATTAGGCTTCTTTTTTTAAAACCTGGTACATGCCAACAGCTACTTCACACCGCAGCATTCATAGGTGAGAGTAGCCCAAGTGGCTAAAATTAGCCCCTGACTCATAGTTTGATCCACATATAACACTCACACTGGGAAAAGCTCTGCAGACACACACACGCGCAGGCTTGCCAAGACACACACAAACACACACAAGCATCCGTAAAGCCAGCTCTGTAAACATTAGTAGTGGTAGTCTGATCTCATTAGAAGCCTTCACTCTGTCACTTTTTACTGCAACATTTTGTGCAGCAGTGATGTTCAAAGACGGGGTTGGGAACCAAATGTAGTTTGTCGAGAGAAACAAATGGGTTCCTAAATTCCTCCTGAGAAATTGGATCCAAAGATTTTATGTTGCTGAAATCTTGCCACACCCCATTATGGTAATGAAGACTGAATAAAACAATGTGGGATAGTGGGTTAATAGCATAAAACTGGCATAAATTTTACTAGATCAGCCCATCCAGTGACCCACTAAATTAGTTTGATGTCACAAGAACATTGGCTTTGGGAGGATATGTTTTAAGAGAAGATATTTGAAGATCACACCTTTCTCACACTGCTTTCCACAGTGAGGATGTCTATGATACAGGCATGTCTTGGTCTTTCTTAGCCATGATTTACATGGTTAGTGGAAGTGGTGCAGATGGGGCAGTGCATCCACCAGCCTGAAATGCAGTCCTCAAGGTGCAGTGCAAAGCCTATATCAGCGTGATCAAAGGATAAGGCACGACTCTTCCTCTGGCTGTAATGAGAATAAGAGCTGGAGACCTTGGACAGACGAAACATCATGATCTAGACAAAACAACATCTCTTCTTTGATTGTCCGGCAGTGTTTTTGTACTATTTCTTTCTTATTTGTCAAGCACCTAATTTTATTCTCATTTGGAATCAAATTAGAACTGCTGGGGCTAAACAAAATGCCAGTTTTAAATCTATTTCACAAAAGAGGATTCATAAGATGAGTATTCCGTGCTTTCATATTTTATACCTTTTTCACCCCAGACACTCGCTATCCTCTGTTCCCAGAGAATGCCACCCCTCTGCCGCTCTTCTTTCTATCCTTTAATCCCCTTTGCCCCCGGATTTGTTGCCATGCCCATTAGATACCCCACTCAATACATTCAATAAGACTTTCAAACAGGCTTTATATCAGGACATAATCATGCGCCAAGCCATGATAGCATGTGTAGGTGTATTATAGTTACAGAGAGATGTATTTAACTGGTATTAAGAGATATTCAGCTTCACATTGGTGTGCACTGATGTAAAGACCTTAATTGGTTCACATTAGACATAGGTCAAATGGATCTGCTGGCTGAAGCTGAGGGTAGTCATTTTGCAGAGGAATGGCCCTCAAAGCCTTGATGGCCTAATTTTTGGTGAATGTGTATGTGATGCAGACCTGGCATGCTCTCTGTGTCCTGCCATACCATGCATGCAGTTGTTTACTTGTGTTTGCCAACTATAAGGCTCACTGGCTCAGGGCTGGTAAAACAAGGACATGAGAGTTGATAAATGGGTCATATGTGAGCTG
>OMLB01026231.1:0-42939 GCA_900302555.1 Myripristis jacobus | reverse complement strand
AACACACACACACACACACACACACACACACACACACACACACACACACACACACACACACACACACACACACACACACACACACACACATATTGGCGCTGTGTCTTGATCCAGACCTAGTTTTTAAACATAAGCTTCCAATATTTTGTATTTTCAACCACAATTACTTGAGATTGTGTATCTTGTATGACCTGCTCCTCTGTGTGTTTCCTGCAGGGGATGCATGGCATGGCTGCCCAGCTCCTTTGCTTGGGGGAACTTCAGTGTTTTAGCAGTCGGGGTGTGGGCCATCGCTCAGAGGGACTCGATTGATGCCGTGCTTATGGTGAGTTTTTGCCTTGATTCCATCATTTAGGTCACAACCCCAACATCATGTGACAGTATCGGAGTCTATCTATAGGCAGAGTTGTGAATGTCCGCTCTAACCTATTTGTCTCTGGAATCTAGGACAATTTGCGGGCATCTCTTTAAGAAAGCCAACTTCCTCTTGATTCAGCACAGTAGTTGGGACTTCTAGAGTGTGTATATTCTGTGCCACACTAATGCACCCACCTCAACGGTTTGAGTGCAAAAGCAAGCCAGCAGCGGCACCTCTTGAGAACGTAGGCATCCAGTTTCCTGCTCAAGGACACTTTCACAGTAATGGATTCAGAGTGTTGCAGGACTGATCCTGTGAAACTTGTACTAACCTGGTCACCCTTCCCGTCCCATGTGCTCAAAATCCAATATTGATGTCGCTCACATCCAGGGTCTCTCAGAAAGAAGAACCTGTTGAACTGAACTACCCAAAGTTGGGTAAGCAGGTTTAGAAAAATACGTAAATTTGGCAACTGTATTATTCTGGTGCTGGGTCAAAGCCAAATGGTTATGAAATGCCAGCGTGTGGCCCATGTGTCAAAGTTTTGATCTACTACTTCCTCATACACTGCCTGCTTTAGCTTTGTCATTACTTCCACTTTCTGAACATATATAGATCTTTACCTATTTGAAAAAGTTAAAGGTGACTGGTGAGGCAGCAGAGATGTGGTAAGAAAGACATAAACTTCGTTTAAACCAGCAATTTATGGATCCATAAAATCACTCACTGTCCGTGGCTCAGCTCCGTGCTTTATACCACATCTAGTTTCAAGTTCTCACCAGTCTGAGTCCTACTGTAATACTGGATTGTCCTTGACCACAAGATAACGTAAAAAATCTGAAATGAAGTTGCTTCTCATCAAGAAACTAAAATGTGTTTACCACTTCCTCAAGTGCTGCCTATGATTTTCATTAAGAGTTCCAGACTCTGAAATCTCTAGTGTGAGTCCGATGAAATATTTTGAATCTGATTAGATATTTATCTCTGTTCTTTACAGAGACGGAATTACGAACACATTGACAGCTCACAAAAATACCTTACATACAATCCCTGTTTTTTGTCCATTGAGACTTTTATCTCCATTGTCCTCTCCATGTAGTTTCTGATCGGGATGACCGTGACAATACTGACTGACATCATCCATTTTGGGATCTATTACCCGCTGTCTGAACTGGTAGCGGAAAGGGGCAGGGACACATTCCGTTTCAGCGCAGGAATGGCCATTCTCAGCCTGCTGCTCAAACCTGTGTCCTGCTTCTTTGTCTACCAAATGTACCGCGAGCGTGGAGGAGATTACAATGTCAACTTCGGTAAGTGCTGCTCGATGTCTCAGTCATTCATTTGAAGTAAGATAAAGAGTCCGTGAAACATTGAGAATGTATAAAAATGGAGACTGCTCAGTGGTAACACTAAGGCTGGGTATCAAGAAGCGTTACCTACTGGTACCCTGCAGATTTTTGCAATTGATCTAGACATCAACAGGTATTGGAAAGCCTCAAAAGATGGAATGCTAGCAATGAGAACTGAAACCGTCTCCCAGCTTATGTGGGAATTTTAACCGAGGAAATGAGTTGAGCATGGTCTAATTCCATTTGGAGAAGCAGATGACATAGAAAGTGATCTGAAAATAACTTCCCTCATTACATAATTTATTGGGTTTGGCCACCAAAGTGAGTGTGACCAAAACTGGAGATGCGGTGTGATGCATGTGCCTCAGACACCACTAAATTCCCTAGGGGCTGTTCGAGCAAAAGGTGTGAAATCCTGCCTGTGTTGTTTTATGCTGTTTGCCATGAAAGGCCTGTTGGATGCCGCTCAAACTTGAAGACGGTGTACTAAGCCACTTGCAGATCATACCACAGTCAAGTTAATCGAGTTACAGTCACAAGACTAATGCAATAGGATATCAGAGCTGCACCTTGGCTGGGCAAAGACATCATTTCTTTTATGACTGATGGGACAATCATCTGTTTATTGCGCTGGCCACCAGTCTGAGGAATGTGTTTCATTCATGCCACTTTTGACTGGAGAAGCTAAAACGTTATGATCAGCCACAATAGAAAACGGGCACGTTTCTGTTTCCAGTTGTGGTGCATGAAAGAAGAAACATAGATGAAACACATGATTGGGATGAAGAATGTCTTTTTGCAGTGTTTGTGCAGACATGTAGTGCTGTGTATCGACCGTTTAGCGTAGAGAAATGCTCAACTGCTTGCAGGCAAACAAATGATAGGCACACTCCCTCCATCGACTGCTCAGAACATACGCAAGATATGTTCTTTGATTAACTGCGTGTGGTCATTGATTTGCGAGCTTCGCCTCGCTCTCCCAGGAGTTGGTCCATAGTTTACAGATGTGAGGTTTCTTCAGAGCTTAAAAGCAACACGTTATTACTCATTTCAAAAGAAATATTCTTACTTATTGGTCCCTGGAAGAAATAATCTGTTACAGCACTCATTGCATCTCCATTATTCATTCTCTCTTGCCTCCAAAAATCAGGATTACTCAGTTGGCTCTGCAGCGCACTTCTGTGGGAATAATTTGGAAAACCAGTTTTACTCGATGAAATCATAGTGAGAATTTGATTTGATACACTATTCGTTACTTGGAAAACTAGTGAAATTGCTTGTGTGTTGCCACCCAACACTGCTAACATAGTACAATGCCTAATTCAAATGTTCAGCATATAATTGAATATTGATGAATCCGTTCTTTCTGTTATTTTATTTTAATGGCGCACACACACAGCAGGTATATCCATTTGACTTTGATTGGCTGTGTCAGGGCTGATGAATGTAGCTAATGTTAGTTTTTGACAGTGTGCGCTTTAATTGCTGTCTGATTGCATGGCTGATGTTACCGTGGTTCCCTGCTGTACGGCGCACTCTGGGAACAAAGCAATTTGATGTGCGGGAGAATTGTTGATTCAGATATCCAGAGCCTTCCCCAAATTTTGATTGGCGGCCCTCTTATGCAGACTTGAGTGACTGTGGCTTTGATGTGACTTTCACAGAGTTTCTACTTTTTCCTCCGTAAAATTCACCTGATCACAGCTTCATCGCTGAGTTTTGAAGCCTTTAAATACCTGCCATGCATTACTCCTTAAATGCTCCTCGCTTGTTTGTGGATTGAGAATCAATTATTGTCTTATCTTACTGTTTGAAAGAATAGATCAAAATCTGCATTTCCCATCCTGTTCCCGCTACACTTTCATGTCTAAACTTCACACTGTCATGCTGCTTGTAATCATGCACTGTCTTAACCTCTCTGATCCTTGCTCTCGTGTTATTCCTGTTGTGATTTGATTGTCTTTTGTGTCTTCCCCTCTGATCGCTCTCTTCTCCTCTCCTCTCCTCGCTGACCCTTCGCCCTCTCAGACCTAGAGACCTCTGTGGACAGTCGATGCACTACGGACAGTGCTGACAGTGCCTTTATTGGCCGCCGCTACTGATTCCTGGCCTCTTCCTTTTCACCATTTCTCTCCTTCAGTCGTCCTCTCCCATCCCCTTCCACACAGGAAGTAAGATTACAAAAAACAAGGCTACTGGACTAAAAAGAAGTTTCAGTTCTTTTTTTTTTTTTTAAATTCTTGGATCTTTTTTTCTTTTTCTTGTTCCCATATTTGCATCCCTGTCAGCATCATCATTTACCCATCCATCCTTTTGTTTTCATTTATGCCCATCCATCTTTCCATCTGTCCTTTCCCACCTAGACATTTTCATCAATCTTACCTCATCCTACCTGCACGGCTTTGTTTGTATGCATCAGTGTCAGCACATTATGTTTGTATTCATGTCGCTACTGTATATTTGTTTGTGTTTTTGCAAGTTTGCATCAATGTATTATTCATATTGCTACTCTCCAGACACCTCATTTGTGTTTGTATATTCTGTTTGCATATATTTAAAGTAGGGATGCATGATGCTGCACATTCTCAAGCAGGCCTAATTAAGTCGACATAATGTTGACTCATAATAGGCAATGAATATGGCCTGTGTGTGTGTGCGCACACTCAAACAGACATGAATTAACACGGTGATTTAAGGATTGGCGTGATTTTATTGCTCAATATGGTGTAGTACTTTGCAATTAAAAATTCATTTTTTAACTTATGCTTTTTAATAAAATTTAATTAACAATATATGTGCGTAATTGCTTAATGTATTTTTTCCCAGTTCAGTCAGGAGTGGAAAAGCTAACCCTGCTGATGTGAATATTATATGGAGTCGTTGATTAACATTAATATATACATTTCTGACGCAGTAATAAGACTCTGGGCCATGCGGTGTGACAGAGGTGAGAGCACCCAGGCCTTTGTAGTGCCAAGAAGTGTCATTGGTATTCTGACCATGCCAGGCTGTTTACTGTGTATAGTGCCTCACAAGTGAGTCCTCTAGGACATACCAGGTGGATTATGTCAGTATATTGCTTTCAAAAAATGCGTTAGAGCTCATGTTTGCCTGAGATATATTAGTCCTCTTATGCATCAGTTTTCAATGCAAATACCTTGAAGTGATTCTGGATGACTGGCGTGAAGACCCTGCACACTGCAGAAAGCCGTAGGAGAATTTGTTCGAGGATTGTTGATGGTGCCACATTCGATTCTTTACAAATAGCCACAGAGTAAGTAGCTGATCAAACAGTGGTGCATATAAAACGTGCTGCGAGTGCGTGATGAAATTGTGGTAATTTCAGTCCCACTGGCGAAACATTTTGAGTGTAATTTTCTGTTTTCTCAGTCCGGTGTTCATCAGGGGCAGTTTGTGCTTCACTGTATTTTGGCAAAGTTAGTTTCCAGCAGTGTAATCCATATTTTTCCCAGAGGGTGCCAGATGCTGGAGTTACGATAACAAATCTGCCGACGGTGTCACTTTTCTGTATGAGAGGACACAAACCTGCAAAAACCGAACTTGTAAAGATTATGTGGAGCATTTAAGCTTCTGTTGTTAGGTTTACGCACTTTAAGTGCTCCACAATGAGATTTTTGATTAATCATGACTATTTCTACACAGATCTAATTCTGGTGACTACATTTGCATCACACTGGAGTATTGTGTTGAAGACGTTTTGCTTGTTTCTGCAGGTTTCCCCTCTGTAACACGAAACAGAGACGCCTACCAGTCCATTGACCAGCAGGATCAGTCCACCAGCTCACCCAACCCCTTCAACCAGGCCCAGGACAGCAAATCCGGAGCCCGCTCGTACTGAGAAAACAAGGCGGTGAGCTCTGGCATTTTCTGCAGCAGTGGTGCTTAGTAATGGTAACGGTGGCTTCGGTTTCACATCTGTCCCAGGGTTTTGTAGTTCTAGAGCAGATTACCACCCAAATCTAATTGAGTACTTTGTCATGGTGAAAACATGGTAAAAAAAAATCATCAGAGTGGCATGGGTTTTACAGAGAAATTTGGCTTAATTAAACTTAATTAATTTCACATTTTCTTTTGCTATGTTTTTTTTTCTGCTGTGGTGCAACACTGCTGAATGAATACAAAGGACAACTCACTGCTCTGCCAGGTCTATACTATGCTACTAAAGTTGTAGCCCACTGTTTTTTTGTTTTTTTGTTCTTTAAGATGAGATGGGTGTTGTACGGAGCTGTTAAGTCCACAGCAGTTTTCTCAGTTTACTTTTTTTTTCCAAATTAGTCTTCCTTTAAAACGCAGCACTTGTGGACATTAAGAGACTTGTCCATTTCTCTTTGTGTTCTGTGAGTTATGCTCATGTTACTCATGTCTTTGTCTTTGCTGCTTCATGGCATTACGCTCGAGGCTCAGGTCAGTTAAAGATGCAGTATGTAAAACTGCCAAGGGTTGATTTCAGTGAGGACTGTTGACCCAACTTACAAAAAATAGTGAAATAAGTGAAATAAGCAAATTCCAGTCATCATCCCGACTCACTGGTGAACTACTTACTTGTCAGTTGAGACTAAACGGCCCTCACTTAAAACAGCCCGAGGCAAATTTGCAGAGCACACCTTTAAATACACTAGAGAACAACTTATGCGTTGGCTGTTACCTTGCACATGTATATGATGTTTCACTGAGAGGTAAAATGCCTCTATCTCCAAAATTGAAGCTTTTCAGGAGCTAAGAAAAGCAGCCTTGTTTGTAGCTTGACCACTGTGCAACTTTGAGTTTAGTGTTTATTCAAGTGGTTCTCAACCTTTTTGGTGTCCAGGACCCCCAAATGGATACACATCAGGCCGTGGACCTGTATTGATAAGATGTAGTCTCAGTGATCCTGTTGATTGGCAGATGAACAGTGAAGAGTGACACCTATGAACAGAACAGTCATTCCTATCCACCTTATTTTGGAATGCAGTTGGTCTTTTTTCTTCTGCAGCACTTCTGTTTGATTGCTTCCCTGTCAACTAGCTCTACTCGCGTACTTGATGCTGTTGTGGGAGCACTTTCAAAAATCAATCAGCTTGTTGTGTTAGCTGCTGTGGTGAAAAGTGAGTGTGTTGGGCAATGAGCTGAAGTGCTGGAAGCGCACCAAACAAATGTGGCTGCGCCTGTATTTCCCTTAAAAATGATGTGAATACATTCTCTCATTGGGCTAACTCCTAGGCAATGAAATAAAACAGAAATTAAAATATGCCCCATTTTTCTGAGGACCCCCTGAAACCCTTTTAAGGACCCCTGAGGGTCACTGTACCCCAAGTTGAGAACCGCTGAATTACACAACATTGGTATGAACAGGAGCTTAATGATACCATGCAGCACATTTCTGATTTTTTTTTTCTTTTTTTTTTTTTTGGTTGGCATTTTTGATTGTCTGTAGCGTCGTAGAGAAATTTTGACTGTTTATGGTGATAAGCAATGAGAGCACGTTGTGTTTACAGCCGGCACTGTGCTGGAACACAGTCAATCCTACTAACCCCAACCTATTCTGATTGTGTCATCTTTATAGCTGTAGTTCCACGTGTGAAGGAGCTTAAGAATGCCATAACTTTGCCTGCTGTTTTATTAGTCTCTATGCTCCGCTGGCTTCCACTGCCCTCTTGCCTGCCGTAATGTCTCCGTCCCTGTAAATTACTGTCCATGCACTGTGCAGCCTCTGACAGCTGTTGATCTGTTACAATACCTTCCTGCTGCAGGAACAAAAGTAGATATGAGCAACTTTTTTTCACCGGCGAATGTTAAATGAGAGGTTTTAAACCTTGAAGGGTTTGCATTAACATTTATAGCAGTGTTCAGCGAATGGGTTATATGTCTTTGATTGCGCACTGCACCTCAGTTTTAGTGTGCGACTCACATAAGGTTTTGGTGATAGCTGTTACAGCCTGATGAATGCAGATCCTGTGGCTACAGCTCCGACTTCACTGAGCCGTTGCATCACTTGGATCTTTTAGTGGCAGTCGCCTTGTGAAACTGAAAGTTACACGCTCCTGGAGTTCCTGTTTCAGTATCACAAGCTTAGTGACAGAGCTGGGATGTCGCAAACACGTGGATCACCTTTTGAGTTTTGTTTTTCTTGTTGATGCTAAAAGATTTAGTGATCATGTTTTGATGTAAAAACAAATGTCTGCTAACAGGATGAGAGGATTTCACTCGTCTTCAAGGAAGTTGTCCTGAAAAGCACCAGGATCTTAAAGGAATACGCCATTGTTTTGGGAAAAATACAGTTTTTTTCCAACTTACGCAGACTGAGACCAGATGTTGGATAACACTTTAACCTCTGTACGTCCAGTGGTTCATTTCATATGGATAGCATTTTGTGTTAGCTTAGCATAAAGACTTGGCATCTATGGGAGTCATTAGCCTACCTCCGTCAAAGTGAAAACAACATCTGGCCTAGGTAGGTAAGTCAGAAAAAGGGTATTTTGCCCAAAATGGTGGAGTATTCCTTTAAAGCTAAGCTCATTGCTGCACATGTTTCAATTTTAATACATGCTCCAAAAAATATATGATTTAAAGATTCAGTTTGAGACTAAATGACTTGATAAGATGTACATTTGGTGTTTTGAAAATGCTCACTTTATAACTGATGATGTTTTGTTGAAACAGTTCCACTGGTTTTCCAACGTGCATGTGTCTGTTGTTGCCATGCTTGTCATTACAAGATTGCTTCTGATTTCAGATTGTATGTGACCAGATGTTTTCTTACAAATAAAGAGGAACGATGTAGCGTGTTCATCAAGTGATGTTTCTAACCGTATGGACGTTACATTTGCACCATCAAGCATTTTGTCACCATGGAGGCGGCCGTGTCCACGACAGCGCTCACATCTCCACTGATGTCTCATAAGTTTCCTGCTTCCTCTCTCTTCCCCACACCTCTGTTTACTCTTCCTCTGCTCCTCTCTGAGAAATGACTTCATCACCCTGCTATTATTTATCCAGTCGGACAAGACACTTATCTTCCTGGATTTTTCTCCCTCCGTCTTTTGCACTCCACCGTGCATATTCCCAGACTGCTCATGACACCCTCAGTCTTCACTCATAATAAATGAATACCGAGTGCTTGTGCCCATCATAGCGTAGCCTGCGCACTTGACTTAATAGAATATGGAACTGCTAAAAATGTGAAACGAGAGTCATGAATGTGAAAGATTTATGTTGTGTCTGTTGGCTTTTTGCATAGTAAATATAACAAGAATAATTAAGATGCTGCGATGCACCACCTGGAATGTAAAACACCTTCTTTTCACATTTCACTCATACCTCAGGTGAAAACAGGTGCTCCTCAAATTAAATACATAAAGTAACAAAGCCGCGTGCACAGAGTGTCAACTTGCAGTCCAGAGTTCTGTCCCTGTCGGCTTTTATTATGGCGAGGCCGTAACTCCGGTGAGCTTGAATGGTCCATTGTCCTGAAGTGTGTAGGCTGAGCCGAAAGCCCTTGAGATAAGAGCCTTGTCATCCATTTTTTTTTCTTATATTGCCTCATGGGCTTCTTAGGAAAAGCATTCTATTACTGCTGCAATGTTGCACATACACATTATTAAAGATGCAACCAGAAAAACATCTTTAATAGGGGGTTTGTTGCCATGCACGGGGGAACACAGGTATAAAAGGAAATATCCACGTTCAAACACTGAAGAAAATGCTCATAAATGATCATAAATGGTAAATATCAGTTCCTCAGAATCAATGAGCAAGTGCTTCTCTCTGCATTTTCACCGGTGTTTAACAATCATACATGGACAAATCCATCATAGCAGAGTCAGAGATACCAGTTTCTCCCCCGACAGTAGCCTCAATAGACCCGAATGCAAAGCAAACTACAAGACATATTGGCAGATGCATTTTAGGTGCATTTCTTGGCTGCAGGTAGAAACTTTTCGGTTCAGAGGACTTTTCTTTCGGTCGATTTTTGAAGGAGACATACTGTATAGTAGTTCCTCGGGCGCCATAGGAAATCTCACAATGCCCGCAATGTCAACTAAGTAGAAGAATTCAATTTCTCCCAACATCCTTTTAAATTAACATCTGATGGAAGTCTGCATTTCAAGAGAAAGTTTTCCTAGACAAAAACCTAAGGCTGTAAAAAAAAAAAAAAAAAAAAGACATTTTCAATACAAAAAAAAATTTCCTGTTGGATTCTTTCTGGAAAACCACAGAGAATCAAAGGGTTGTGATTCCGACGCTACAGCAAAGTTATGTCACAAGAGACTTGATTACCATGGAAACATGGTTGTCCAAATTCATATTCATGTAACCTTTTGGACAATAGAGCTTCCTAATAAGCAACGTTCCTAACACCAAGTGATAGGAGGCTCCCTGCAAACGAGAAACAGTCGTTGCATTTTGAAGAAGCGATGCGGCCGTGATCATAGAAACGCTCCAGGGTCCACAGACAAGTTGACAGGTTCTATTTTGATGCAGGAAATCAGCGCCTCAGGTAGAAGTAGCCCCAGATGAGGCAGGTTGAGGGAAAGTGGAACATATATACACACCAACAAATACAGCACATCATCGCAGAATAACTCTGGAATGAACTTTACACATTCAGTCACTTCATTGACACAGCACACATCTATGGCTGGATTTTTCCTTTAGGTCTTATTTGGCCAAAGCTGTTTACATAAATCTTTCATACACTGCAACTGACTCACCCTGTTGCCATGAATATACAAGTCAATAGAATTTCCAAAAAAAAAAAAGAAAAAAAAGATTGAAAAGGTGTGACCACCAGCTGCCACCCCCATGTTTGACTGCGGTTACAGGGAAAAGAAAATAATGATCCCTGTAGAAACGGCTAATATTGCTGTGTGTTTTTGAATTTGCACAGACATGGAGACAAAAGCCAGAGGGCTAAGATGTGTACATGCCACAATAACCCATTTAATATCAAAGTAAACCAGGCAATCCCAACCCAGGTAAGATGGTGGACTAACTGTGTTTAGAGCTGAGTTCTCTGCACATGGAAACATGTCACCTTACTTTTCAACCCTTTTTTTTCTGAATCCCTTTCAGTTTTTTTTTTCACCGTCATTCCCTTTCCCTTGTGAAAGCATCTGGGAGAGATCTTAATTAACGAGTAGCCCGTCTGTTAATGATTCATTCCTGCTGAGCTGCTAACAAGAAGGGGAGGCTGATGTTCTACAGGAGGAGGAGGAGGAGGAATCTGAGGAGGAAAGGCGGAGATGGAGGAGGAGGAAGGCTGAGGGTGAGGAGGGAGGGGTGGAGCGCCTGGCAGCTCAACAAGCTGTTGATTAATAAGGAGCTGCTGGGCTGCCTCTCCTGAGTCTCACACGCATGCAGGGTTGACACATCTTCAGGCACACACCTGTGATTCCTCTGAGTCAAGGACACACTTGCTGCCATTGTTGTTCGATGCAATAAAAAGAAGTCTATTTGTCAGGTCTGTTATTGCATTAGTGACATTCCCCAGGGAGGCTTTGTGAGAATGAAGTCTCAGGATCCACGACCGCCGACATCCAGCACAATAAGAAGTGACTTATTTACAGCATGTTGAGCCGGCCAATATTTCTGAAATCAGATTTGCCAATAGATTTTTCTTATATTAAGCTTTCCTCAGAAAAACTGAGAGCAAAGCCAACAAGTAAGCAAAGCCAACAAAGGAAATTCATTGCACACATGACAAGTGACTTGACTGAAGTGCAAGAAGTAAATAGTGGCTCATCCAACTTAAAGAGACATCTGCATGTTTGCTCATTTACTATAGATCAATGCAGGTTTCATTCAGTATCCTTCCTTTCTCTTTATGTATCAGAATCAAAATTAAAATCATTTCATTCACCAAATACAAGAAGTGTACAAATCAATTTATTCCCATTGCAGAAGAAAAAGTAAGTTAATAGAAGTGATCTCAAATGAGGTCTCATTTGAGATCACTTATATGTTTAAATTAATACTGATCATATATATATGATCAGTATTAATTTAAACATATAACATATGTTACTAATATCTATGAAGCCTTGCAACTTTTTGCCATTTTTATGTCTGTTTCTGGTTCTACTGTTTCCATCTCTCCTCTTTTGTTTTCTGTCTTATTCTCTCAAACAAGAACTCACTGTTAAGTAGACATTCTGCTCCCAAAATAAAATCTTTGCATAACTAACCATTAAAGAAATGAGTACAAACAAACTGTAAATAATACATTTTCTCCTGAAAACATATCCAGATACAGGCCACAACGTCAAAACATGACATTCAGAGGTGGTGAGGTCAAATCAAACTGCTTGGCCGGGAGACCTGGGTTAATTATACAGCTTGGAGTCAGTGAATGATAAAGAATATTGATGTGCTTTGACCTATATGTGTGTAATCGGATTTGGGTGCACAGGACCGAGACACCAGGAAGGTTGCTGGTGTGAGTTCCTGGCCTAAATAGAAATATCTGGCTGGAGAAAAGTGGATAGTAACAGTGTCCCGTCTCTCCACCAGGCCCGCTGTCTGTCGTCTACTTTAGTTTTGAACATGTGCAACTCCCAAGAATGTGAAGCGAGGCGCTGCTGGAAAAGCGTGTGTGCGCTCGGCAAGCCTACCCCACATAAATAAATGTTCCAATGTGAAATTGATTCAGGAATGACATTTTTATGCCTCCAGCATCTCGAGTCCCTTGGGACAGCCCTCTCAATCCTTGACCTTTTTACACCACTGCCCCACCTGTCACTATGGCGATAAGGGTATCAAAATTGATTCCAATTACCCTCCAGTCCACACCAACCAGCAGTCAGGGGGGTCAAAAAGCCCTCACCATTAGCCAAGGAGCAGCATGGCTGGTTTTATATGTTGGATAAAATGCAGCTACATAAACACTGCTCGCTGTGTCCTCTGCTCAAATCTTCTTTTCAACTATATTCGCAATTTGTAATATAGAAAACATCATAAACCTGTTGAACCAGTTGATTAAACTGTATCTTTAGTGTCTTCATTTGTGGTATTGTTTCCACTATTTGCTCTATTTGTTCTGTTTGTATTCATATCTGTATTGTCTTTTGCTGATTCTGTGACCCAATTTCCCCACAGAGACCATTAAAGTTTCATATTTTCTTACAATGCTGCGACTGACTTCATTTCTTTTTAAAATACTTGAGGACGACTCAGTTAAAACACTCTTTAATAAACGAGTGGAGCGTTAGACACAGGATCCTTCATTTCATCCTCCGTGACTGACTAAACCTCGGTACCTGCTGTGATGTTTTGCGTGGAGTTGAAGTGTGTGTCTCGTTTGGTTTTAAACATTCAAATCAAGCGTATTCTCAAATGACAACCATATGTCCATAAACGTTATCACCGATATTCCATGAATATCTTTCAAAAATAACTTTTTTTTTCGTTTTTAATAACCTTTGGGGTTATTTCCCCAACAAGAGCCAGCTTAGGGAGCCCAGCGGAGAGAGGGAGAATAATGAACAGTGAACAAGGACCTGGTGGTTCGATGAGTGCAGATGATGAATGACCACGGGGAGGGAGTAGAGGACCAGAGCAGAGGCACAGCCATTTTTTACCCCGTTGTCACAAATGTATTTTTAATGAATCTGCACCTCTGACTCCTCTGCAGAGCAGGCCTGTTCCTTAAGGCCAGTGTGACCCCAATATTTTCCAGGATGCAGCAGGGCTGAACAAACCCACTTACAGCTCTGGCCCTGTAATGTAAATAACTTTCTCCTGTTTGCTGAAGCCATCAGTCTGGGTCCTCATTATTATCCTTACCTGGACCCAGAATAGGGGTTGTCCCTGTCTCTATCCTTGCAGCAGGTGCGGTAGTGTCACCTTGAATTGCTCTTGTGTTTTCCCAGAGGTTTTTTTTTTTTTTTTTTCCCCTCAGGAGAGTAAAAAGTCAAAGCAGCATTTCTCCCAAGTGATGTTGAAGCTATCTGGTGAAATTGATACAAATTCAGTGCTTTTTGGTATGGCAAACACTGCTATTTTTCCATTTCCAGTCAGTTTTAACACAGGTCCCGTTCAATCTTTATTGAATTCTACATGGTAGTGAATTAATTCTGCTCGTACCAAAAGCAAAGAACTGCTTCAAAATACACAGAAGATTAATGAAGATGGGGACAGAAGGGAGTTGGAGGGTGGGGGTGGGGGGGCAGAGGAGAAATAGCGAAGAAAAAGAGTTACCTGCTGATTTCCTGCAGGAAAACAACCCAGTGCATGCTGCTGACACTAATATGCTATAGGTGGAGAGAAGCAAAGCCACGGCGAATAAATTTTCTACTGTAGGCGCTGTCTTGATCGGGTGTGATACTGAAGATGAGTGTGGTGTATTGAGAAGAAGCAGGAGATTGGAAAGGCCGGTTACTCTTGCACACCCAAGGGCACAGGAAGCAGAGGGGACACAGGGGACAGGTGCTTGTCCCCTGGGAAAAAAAGGATAAAATGCATGAAACAATCCAGATACTGCTGATTCTTTATTGTGATATAGATTTCACCACATCAAGTTAAGAGCACTGTCCATCTCCTTTTGCATGGCATGCCAGCAGGGTAAAATCTGCATTGGACAAGGAATGATGAGATGCTTATGATCAACATCATATGAAACAAAGAAAGTATTGATGATTATGTTTTTAGAAGGATGCAGGAATTATTTACCAAATTGTGTACGTAGGATTTAATCCCCTGCCTGACTGCCTGTCTATACAGAGAGTTATTAATAATCACATTAACTAAGGTTCTGTTTCTTCTAAGTGCAGCAGAGCCTTTCCAGGTAGCAAACATGCATAATAGCAGGAGCCTGGCTCTGTTAGACCTAAATGGAGCAGAGCCTTAATTAATGTCATTAGTAACACCTGGGTTTACCTGCTATTCATGTCAAAATGGCTGCTGGGAAAAAAGGTTTATTGTCCATCTGTGTCCACACTTGGTTGTAGCACTTATGTTACCTTAGAGTGACTACAGCCACATCTAACATTTCTCTTTAAAAGCATGGTTTCTTAATTTATCCTCTGGGTCACAACATAATAACAGCCAGGAGGCAGGTACTGAGTGCCTGCAGGAGACAGACCACCTCACTGCAGGCGAAACCAAAGAAAAGCACAGACAGGAGGCAAGTCATTAAGTTACTGCTGTTTAACTGCTTGTCCAGATTCTGAACATTAACTGTTAAACATCAATATTTTCCAACTCCAAAATATGGAATAAAATGACAGAGCAAGATGTAGGGAGTATTTTATGTCTTAGCTTAAAAGACCATAGCAGTGATTTTGCACGTTTCGTCCTTTTACTAGAATTGACCCACATTTTACATTCAACAAACCATGTTGCAAATCATGCGTGGGTACGACGTTGCACAACATATGATCAAAATCCCTCGATTTTGGAATTAGAATTTTTGGTTGAGAAACCCGCCTTACAGTGTTCTGCTTCTGCACCCAAATTCTGCAGCTAACAAAGTCACCATTCATAAACCACAGGGCTGATAACCGGCTGTGTAAAGCAAAGTAAATAGTCCCCAGGGACTCTTTTCCCTGCTTTTTCCCCAATTTCAGCTCATCAGAACACGACAGTGCTGCTGCTTTTAGGAACACTAATGTGGATGACCTTACTCATGTGAATAAAGTTTGAAGCCTCTCAAAGTTTGAAGCCTCTCAAAGTTTTTCTCAAAGCTGTAAATTACGACTGATTGCTTCCGTGACAGTTTATAATTTTGCAGATTTCACACTAAACATGCAGAATCACAGGAATGGTCCTTTAACACATAACAGTGACAGGTCCATTTTTGGCCTCACAGTACGAGAGCTGAGCAGATATCTTGGTTTAAATGGTTTTCATCTTTAAAATACATCTTGAATATTAGATTTAGGAATATACTATCATGCATGTTGATGATGGTTGCTAAGATAGAATTTCAGAGGCTGTTTCATAGCACTTGCTCAAGTCATATTCCTAACTTGCCAATTCTGTTCTGTGAGATATCCTTGAGGTGAAATAGGGTGAGCTATTCTTCAAAAATGTAGTAATGGAACTAAAATACAATTTCAAAAGCACAAAAAAAGAAAGCATCCCTCCAAGACACACACACCCACCCACCCACACACACACACACACACACACTTTGCCAATGGTCCCCCCTTCCCTCACACTCCTTCCTACCCTTGCACATCAACTAAGTAATTCCCCCTTTCCGCTGTTCGATGTAGATGTAACAACTGCGAGAACAACAGGCGCCATTGTGGATAAGACCGCCTCATTTTAGATTAATACTTCAGATGATCCACATGAAGATACACACACACACCAACATGTGACCTAGACTGACACGCCGAATGACACACACATCATTGCATTTGTTGTGTTCCATTTATGCTGTCACACTGGTTCAGCGATCTCCTGGGTATTGGACCCAGGAAGTCATCCATCATCACCTCCATCCCCCAAAAATGTTTTTTTACGCTGAGGACTGGAGATACTGCAAAAGCAATTCCAGGAGCGCTACGGAAAAAAAAAAGTGTGAGTGACAATTCAAACTCTCAGCATACTGTATCATTTTAAAAAACAAAGGCACCAACAGAGCAATGAAAAGCATCCCTGGGAAGTAGATTATAATCCGTTCCTGCTCTGGCATTAAAGCAGCCCATGGCTCAGGGTAATACCAAAGGAACTATGCGTGATATTGATACGGTTTGTCCATTCTGAACAAGGAAGCTGTCCATCTTGGGCTTTAACAAGGGCGAGTCTTTGAACTCGGTGAATGTCCACTTATTGTCGGCAGAGTCCGTTGAGACTTGTTTGGCTAAGGGCTCTCACCTTGAAGCTGCTGACAGCTCCCCACCGCCTAGAAAAGGTTGTGAGCGCGTACAGTATCTGAGCTGTCGAGGAATCACATGCCAGCCGAGGCCTGCTGTGGTGGTATTTAGGCAGGGAGCCGTTCGGGACGGGGAGGGGAGCGGGGAAGGCGGAGACAGGGGAGGGGGTTTAGAAATCAAATGACATTGCTTAGGAGGGCATCTCATTGCTGCTGGCTGTCTCTGTGAGGCCCCTCGGCCTTCCTGGCCGGTGGTAATCATTGGTCTTGATGGGACTTTCCTCCGACTCTAAGATCAGCGAGCGTTTTTTCTTGTCCCTGTCCGGGTCTGCGCTGCACGTCTGCTCGTCACTGTCAAGGAAATTAAATCACTGCAATATCCAGTGCATAGTACATATCAATGTGTTTTAAAAATTTGACAAGCAAAGGTATTTGCTCAGTGACTAATATTCCATAATGAGCTGTACCTTTAGGCAAATGATGATCGTGTAACAGTTTGTATTGTCTTCAAATGTCAGATATCATTTTGCAACACAAATGTACACATTATGCACCGCCTTGATAGAGTGCAAATTATTCCACAGCACTCAGTCTAACAAGCGTGTGCTGTAGCTATATGCCAACTGTTCCATGTAGTGTTTAGTGTGTAAATGAATGTAGCAAAATTACAGTGATGAAAAATACTGTGTGTGTCAATACCTGTCTTGATTCTCTTTAGCCATTGTGCTGTCTTCATAGATTTTCAGCATTGTTTCCGTGCGGTCATCATTGTGCTCTTTAGGCTCCTGAAACCTAGACGCGCACACACACACACACACACACACACACACACACACACACAAAATATCAAATATTCCAATAAATTTGTTGCAAAAATTGAATTTATGCTTGTAACTCATCTTTATTTGGATGTCATCTTGAGAAAGAAGGCCAATTATAGTGGATTTGATAAAAACACAAAACGCTCCATTGACTATTTTGTTGTTGTTGCTAAGCATTTTCAAAAAACAATTAAAATGAATAGTGTGGCAGAAGCAACAGGTCTTACAACAATGTTCACATGACTAAAACATTTCTTGCTGGCATAAATGCTGATTATCCTACAGCCTCACAGCAAAAGCCATTTAAGAGAAATTCATCCCCATACATTACACACTCCATTGAAGTGTTACAATGCAGACAACAAGGACTTCCACTCCCTACAAACCCATGTGATCAGTCAACCAATATGGTAGCAGATGAAGGTCAGGGCAATATTGTGGGAATGCATCCTCCAAATACAATACCTGGGCTCGAGTCTCTCTTTGACCTTGGCGATGGACAGGATGTAGGGGCTGATCTGCCTGGCGATGGTGGTTAAGTAGGAGTTCTCCTGCTTTAGCTGCAGCAGATCATGAAGCTGGGCTGGAATTAGCACATGAATAAGACAAAGAGCCAGAGCAAGAACATGAGAAATCTGAAACGCATACATGCTTTGGATTTTAATTGGAAGCATGAACTCTCGTGGTAATTGTTCAAGGCACACCTTCATAGATCTCCTGTTCATTAGTGACTCTCTGAAATGTCTCTTCCCAGATCTATGAAGGAGGACATGGCAGGCTGATTCTCATGAGGTAATATGATTCATGAAATGCAGTCAATTTATTCATGGGATACCTTGACATTTCCTGAGGTATCTCTCTCTCTTCCTTGCATTGCTGCCATCTCTCATTCAAAACAGTGGGTGAAAACTAGCTTGTTAGTTTGCAGCCTCATTTTATTTTTTTTTAGTGCCAACAATACTAGCAAGCCATTTTGGGAGATATCTGCAGGACAAAAGTCGAAATGAATGAAAGAAATATATATGCTGAAATGGAAAATGTCAAGGTATGCCTTTAATGCAATCATAATGAAATTTCTGCAGGGCACACCTCTTCAAACATCACCCGCATGGTCTCAAAAGCGGAGTACTGGGCGGCTATCTGGCTGTCGATGTGCAGTGACCGGTCCAGGATCTCGCCCATGGTGTCTGTGTTGATGATGGAGTGGTGCTTGGTCAGGTCTCGGTGCAGCTCCTGCACCTGGTCCTTCAGATTCTGAATCTCAGTCTGGAGAGTCTGGACGTGCACGCACACACACACACACACACACACACTCATACTTGAGACAGAGTTTCGACAGCTGCACGCATGACAGGTGAGGTGAAGCTGGGAAAAAGCCTTTGCCCGCTGGACAGGATGAGAAGGAGTTCCCAGATGACTTGTGGTTGCTGCCTTTGTGCCTTTGTCTTTACTGGGTAACTTTAAGCCTCAGAGATGGCTCTACTGACAGGAAACTCTTTTCAAGTCTCAAATAAAGCTTGTCGCCTTTGCTCACTGAATCACGTCCCCATTCTTCTACTTACTCTAACTATCCTTGCTCAAAAAAAAAAAAGAACTCAGTAAACTGTATTAATGTTCCTAGATTTTTGTCCTATTTTGTTGGTTACAATATATGGTATACATATTTTTTTTAACTTGTGAAATTTGCGCATAAAATCTGAATCAAATTTGTGGACAACAATGTAAAATTTCACCACAACTGCTTGTATGGATGTTTTTTTTTTAATCAGTTTTTTAAAAAATGTTTTTAGGTATATCTTGAAATATACTGATTTTTGAATTTTTTATTTTTATTTTACTTTTCAGTTTTGTGATCTGACATGAAAAAAAAGTCTTTTTAACTTTCCTGGGTGTGACTCAGTGACCACTTTTCAGCCACATCTCAACACTGTTTCGATGGTGATATTACAAATACATGTGCCCTTCCCAGTTTTCCCACCACTGTCTAAAACCTGTGTTGAGCAGGTATGTGTGCACATATATGACCATATTTGTATTTATATATGTAACGTATATGTGTATATATATTCATACATCCATATATAAGTTACACCTATGAGTTAAGCATGTATGAGCAGCACATATCCAGAGGGGGTGTATTTATATGCTTGGTTCATACAGTACTGTATTTACTATATATGTAACATATATGACAGCATTTCTCCAGTAAAGGGGCATACATGTTCATATCTTGGATTTCTATATGGGTAGTAGCATCAGCTATTTGCCAGAAATGTAATTGTAAGAAAAACTATTGTTGTTGTTCAGACACACACAGCACACTCACTCTGTACGTGTTCTCGTAGTTTCTGCAGTGCTCAGCGAAGGGTGTTTCCCCGCCCTCAGCCAGCAGGACTTTGGTGCAGATGTAGCGGTGTGAGGTGGGCCTCCGGGCCAGCACCGAGCCCAGGGGCGTTTCATTGAGAGACGGAGAGCGGCAAGACATGGAAAGAGGGGACTGGAGCCTGAGGTTAGGAACAACAAAAAACAAAAAACCATCACGACTTCCTTTGTGTCTCTGAACAGCCCCGCTTCTGTCACTGGATGACAGTGTTCTTCAAAAAGCCTTCGTGCCATAAGGTACCACATAAGCTCTGCCTCACCCTGTTTCAATCACACCTTTCCTTTATAGTTCATCAGTGGAAGGTTTTTGCTTGATATTCAGTAATAACTGAAGTGCACTCCACAACTCCACTGCACCACAATGGATAATAGCACTACACTGCTGGAGTCCTGTCCTATATACTCCACTGTGCTGTGGCTATACACAGAGAGATATTTGTGCTTATTTATCCTCCATTTACAGGGCTCCAACTCATGTGCACAGCCAACAGAGAATTACAATTCGCATATTCTCTATTTTTATGCATGCCACTTATACATTTTCTGCGCTTTTAAGAATTACATATTTTTGATGTTGCTGCTTCTTAAATATACGCGTTCCCTAAACTTTAAATTGTTATGTATTACTTTTGTCATTTTGTGTTGCGTTATTCTTAATGTGAAATATGTTAGCAAGTGAGTGGAGTTTCTCAGTACAACCACTTCTACCGCTGGCTCCTGAGCAGCTCCACTGGAGCTGAGCTCTTTGCTGAATCACACCTCTACAGTAGTGTTTAATGACAGGGAGAGCATTACTTATTCCATTTCTCAGCCAAGGGCTTAGTAACGAGTCTAAATGTTGACGCTAGAAAAAGTGAAACTTTCCTTTTAAATCAAATAAAACTTCAATAATTGACTCTCCCTTCCACTTTATTTACCTTATTTCTCGCCAGTGTCTGTTTCTTTAGCAAGATTAATTCACAGTTGAGGGCTGAACAAAACTAAGTCTGCGCGGGGCATTTTGACAAGAGCATTCCTCACATGTCCGTATGTGCAACTGACCACACAAAGCATTTATTGTGGATAAACTGTTCTGACAGTGACTGCAAGCCAAGAAAGAACTGTTCGATCACAGTTCCTGGTAGAGGTGGTGCTGTGATTTTCAACCGCCAGACCTCAGGCAACACAACTCTGCCTGCTTCAAACTTTAAAAATGCTCAAATGTAATTACACTATTTACTTTTTGCCCCGGAGCCAAGTATATCATCTCTGCACCATCTTCTTCAAGAGAATGAAAGGAAAGTATGCACAGCACCACAAGGCTGCTGTCGAAAAAAGCACACATCTTTACCTGGATCCTGGTAGGCCTTTATTCCTGGGTTCATGCCTAGTGTAGCATAAGTGCCCTGGAGCAGTTTTTGCAATACTAATGTGCGAGTCTGTCCGTCTCACCTTCCCATACACAGTTTGTCCTCTGAGTGTCCAGGCTGTGTCCCAACACAGCCAATTACAGACGATGCCAGGGCTAAAGTATTGACATCAGGGCCATGGAACAAAACGGCTGTACCACTTCACTTCTGTGTGGCCAGTTCTGTGAAATTCTGATAAAAATAGGGCCAGCCAACTGGCCGTCCACCAGTCCCTGCCCAGTTCGCATCCCGCATTGGCGGGCGACAAGCTGAGGAAGAGGGTTGTTAGTATTTTGGGGGTGGACGCTTTTTAGAGTGCATTTGAGGATGTATCAGACACAACAACACACCCAGCCATGTTGGACAATAGGCGATGCCATGTGGGTACAATCCTGTGGTATTCTGAACTGGCTTACTGTAGGGAAAAGCTGATTTTCTCTTCTCTATGTGGAGTTAAGTACAGATTGGTCCAAAAAATGTGTAAAAACCACATGTAGTCACTATCATCTCAGAGCGTCAAAGACATTGCATGTAACCAGGCTAGCAGTCTGCAACCAATGAAACAATTCAGTTCATGCAATAAATTCACTTGAATCTGCATTATGACCATATGAAATCTTCCTACACCCACTCACATACTTTAAGTAGACAAGTTAAGGCTCATGCCATGCACTCATGATGTTGCACATTTGAATCCGACACACAAGCTTTATCTCATTTCCTCGGTTTTGTCTCTCATAATTCCCAGTCTCCCTCCACTGTCCACAAGCACGTAAAGCTGGATCAACGTAAAAGTGCAAAAAGGTGCATCTTTACCTGGATTCTGGTGGACTCTTACTCCTGGTTTCTTGCCCAGTACTGATGCAACAGCAGGAACTATCTAACCGTGTATCTCTCTTCCCCCTGCCATACACATTTCATCCTCTGAGCATCTAGGCTCTGTCCCACCAGTGACGCCAATTAAAGACTTTGCCAGGGCTAAAGCAGTGACATCAGTGGCCTGGAACACAGCGGCCCAGCCAATCCTGTGTGCCAGCCTGCCGATGAATCCTGGAGAGTTCTGTGAAATTATGATAAAAATAGTGCCAGCCAGCCGGCCACCAATCCCTGCCCACTTCACATCTTGCATTGGCGGGCCGCTAGACAAGTTGGAAAGGAGAGCTGTCAGTATGCTGGCATTAGTGGGTGGGCTTACGGACCTGTGAACAGTTGGGAGAGATTGATGTGGAAAATCGGTCAAGGGAGTCACTCGTGTCCACATGGAGAGGAAAAGGAATGAGAGAAAACAGGGACCAGCCCTCCGTTTCTGACTAGCAATGATGGGTTTTAAAGCAGCTAAACAGCTACATCAACTCATGATTCAAGGTAATTCTCAAAGGAATCAATCCCAAAAAGTTAATTACCAAATCTACGTACCTAAGATTAGCGGCGCTGTCACATCCGCAGCTGTCCTTGCACTTTCTCAAGGGAGTAGTCAGTTTATTCTCACAGGAGTGCCTGAATTCTTTGCTTGTCAGGTAGACTGCGGGTGAATTCAATTATAACTTGATCTCTAAGTATGGCACGCTATCAAAGCAGAAAATATCTCTTTCCAGGAACTGTGACTTGGCCAAGTTACACTACACTCATCCATCCGTCCATCCGTCCATGCATCTATCTAGCCAATGTTATCTGCTGTGTGTCTGGCCAGGCTCGGGCAGGACAGGCGCTTCCTAAAACAGGAGGACTGCCTCTATCCCAGCCCCCATGCAAGAAGGTGAGTTACATAAACATCAGCACACAGAGCTTGCTGGCAGACAGAATAACTGACATAGTGGGACTTGTCATGGCGCCTCCTTTCCTCTCACTACACTCATCACTGTCTGCCATCTGTACACCTAAACCATTTGAGGATTTTCATTCTGGATCATTTGAAAGTGCGAAATTCGCTGTCCAGAAGTTTTGTCTAAGTCGGGAGAATCCACAAATTTGCATCATGATACTCAAATAGCAAAAACACCGTGGAAAGGAAAACAAAAGGTAAGAGGGGACAATTTGTTGATTATACACACATTATATTTTGCAGCAGAGATCCTACTGTTGAGGCGGATGATCTTACCGAGTTGCAACATTGGTGGAGCCGCTGGCAGAAGGAGGGCAGCGCTGTCCTATCATCAATAACGGCTCTAGACAGCGGGCAAACTCACTTCGGTAGTCTGTGTTGATCTAATGGGAGACAGAGGCCACGTCGTTTAGCGTCGTGTTGAATCTTAACATTTTTTAACAGGAGAAAAACATCTGCTGACAGGGTGTGATAATTTCACTGGTTTCCAACACATACCAACTCACTTTACGACTTTCTCAAATCAAGTGACAACAATGTTCATCTTAATACAAGAATTGATTGACAATTGATTTCTAGCAGGTGCAGTGCAACACAAAATCAAGAATCTTGTGGATTACCGTCTACATCATGACGAATGAATCAAGAAACCTATAAAATGCAGTGGCTCACAGTTTTGATCCCTGCATGATGACGGCTCGTACTCACTTTGCTGCTCTGCACCGGTCTCAGGCGATGAGGGAGCTTCACAATCCTCTTCAGCCGCTCCATGAGTTGCTGCATAAGCAAGAGCATCCGGGTGTGACTCAGTGACCCCTTTCACCCCACTGAGACATTACGACACACAGCCTCCAATCAAAGCACTCAATAACTTTACTCCTGCCGAGGAAACTTCCGCAGAATAAAGACAAAAGTTCTCTGTGGCACAGGCAGGGCTGCTTTAGAGTGGCTCATGCCGGCACGTGCATCATTTTTGTCTGTGTCCAAAACAAACCATACTCACGTAACCCATGTCCAGAAACTCAAACTTGTTAGCTGAGCTGAGGAAAGCCGAGCAGGTAACGAGGTGAACCTAGGGGGCATCAGGAAAGGTTAGATGTCAGTCTAGCTGGAGGGAAAACAGGAAACTGGCAGACTGTAATCAATGAAGTCAATTCCCCCCTGTAGTAACCGCACGCTTAGTTCTCATCATCCTGCCATCCTCAGCAGCCTGCCTTAGTGAACCCTGCTCAATTTAATGTTAGCTTGAAGAACTCAGAAAAACAAATTTTGTTGATAACTGGGGAATATCTTTTTTTTATGTTTGACTGTCAAGACCAGATTTTATGTGAATAAGTACATAAGGGGATAACTACCCTCTGATGTGATTGCCTTTTCTATTTTGTATCAATAATTCTGCAACACAATCTCCTTATCAGATGTTTTCATGCTTAAAAATCAATTGAAAGAAACAAGAAAATAGAAATTTAATATTCGGGTGCTTTCATTACAATAGTTTGTGGGAGGAACTGTGTCTATGGGTTTATTATTGTCGTCATTATTATTAACTTTTGTGTTTATTATACCATACCTGGAGGGTTGGTAGGAAGGCGGCAAGGTGTGAGAGCTGTTCTTTTAGTGCCTTCTCCTTCTCCTCGTGTTGACTGTAAACACACACACACAGACACACACACATTACATCTACACATCCATGCCTGCACAGAGAGACAATGAGAATTTGGCCCAGGAGACACAATCATAAACACACACACACTCCATATATCCAGAAGCTAATCTATCTGTCCTCTCCCGTAACAAACACTTAGACACAGATGCAGGGCCGGACACACAAAGCCTGACATAAATAGCCTTTAACACTCTTCCGGGAACCCAGCCACTGGGCCGCTTCCAGGCAATGGAAAGAGAGAGAGAGAGAGAGTGAGGGAGAAAGAGAAAGACAGAGAACGTTGGGCACAAAAAAAATCTCATTAAAGATCCCTACAGACTGCAACTCGATACACTCACTCAGTCACACACGTACCCAATCACTCCCATTTTATCGCACACACACACACAAACTCAAGAACACACAAACTTGAGGCACACAGGAGGAGCACAGGAGTAGTTCCCACTGAGGCATCACAGATCTCATTCTGATTTTCTGGAACTGAAATATTGCCGTTTGCACACAGGGACTCGGTGAGGAGCGTTGAGGATAACAGGATCTAGTCGCAGACAATCTGTTCATTTAATGTCTGATCATCTTCACGTACGGTGTATTTAAGTGGTTACTCATTAATCTTCAGTAAAATTCAGCTGATGTGTAATCATCTGGTCTCCGCGACTAATTAGCAGAAAACCTTAGATTAGATTAAATGAAACTTTGATGATCCCTGTGGGGAAGTCGAAGGAAAACGTGTCCCTTAATTAGTTCATCCACGCAGAAGAAATTTTGTGTTAGAAATATGGATGCACACAAGCTGTCTGGGGACTGGTGGGTTAATGTATACCTGTTATAATTATTAAGCTATTAATTCCTATCACATTACAGCACAAGCAGCCACAACAGGCAAGTTGTGCTATCGTTTGACTCTATCAGAATGAATGTGATCCCTGCAAACCTTCATTTGCAAATAACACATTGCAAAAAAAAAAAAAGTATGCTGCATTGAAAAGGGCTCTACACTGCAGCAAAGGGTATTCCACAAGGGACAAATTGCTTAATCTATATAAATGCGCTAAGGTGCACTGTTTTATGCTGCAGACTGCTGTCCCCAAGTTCTCTGGGAGCAGCTGCTGTTGTTTATCTTGGGCTTCAGAGAGTAGATATATCAATACGCTTGGGCTGGCCACATATTTCCATTGATTCGTTCTAGCCATAAAGCTGCAACCATGGCCACAGAACAGTGGTAATGCTGGAGTGGTTTTTACTCAGTCTGTTGCTTTGTCAGTCATGCTTAATGGTGTATCACGTCTTCTTTCATGTTGGAGGAAAATGAAAATCTCCCCAGAAAATGTGTGTGGTGAGGGGGGAGATTATTCCAGAGCAAACAGGGCGCTATTCATCACCTTGAAGTACAATGCAGCTTGATACAATGGAAAAACACATCAAAGACGCAGTGACAGTAGGATAATAGCATCCGATTTGGTAAACATTGCAACATTGGCTTTATGGCAACAAAAGAGCATTTTCATATAAGAGCTATAAATCTCTATATACATTTTACCTCTGAGCTGCTTTTAGCAGAATCTTCTTCCTCTCAGCCAGTTTTTCCTGTCAGATGAGAATAGAGAAACAGTCCCTTTCATTCTTTGCACTGCTGTGCACACGGCCTTGAGCTTTCTGATTTCTAATGAATTTTCAAAATTTTGAGGAAGAAGAAAATAAGGTATGAATTTCACAGCGTGGCTTTTGCTCCCTCAGGTGGATTGTTCATACTGCACAGAAAGTACAGCTGTTGTTTTTTTTCTAACAATAAGGTTAACAGAGACATCCAGTGGTGAATCAAGGCTAGTGGCAAAAAGCAGACTTAAGACTGGAGGGAGAACAATTTGGGATCAGCATGCTCCCTCCAGACCTGGGCCATGGAGGATTTGAAAATTATTTTTAACATGTTTTCACCTGCTGCTTCGAGCACGGGATCTGTGGGGTTTGCATACTTTGCTGTAAATGACAATTTAAGTGATACTATCTGTCCTGGTGTGACAAATCCCACCCATCTGGTCTGACTACATTGTTTAGCAGGGAACTTTGTGGAGTGTGACAGTGCACCAGCCGCCTTTATTTAAGGACAGGGATGCTTGCCAAAAAAATTCAAAATAAAATTCAGTGGGACAGGGTAGGGGAGCAATTCCCCAGCGTGAATTGGAATACACGTTTTCCAGAAGAAACTCATTTATTGTTAAAAAACAAGATTAACACGTTTCGACATGCATCAACACCTCACACAAAAAAGAGATGATGTTGACTTGACTTTGAGATAGTTTTTCACATTGTATACAGCCATTGTTACATTGTATACAGCCTGTTGGGCGGTACTCTGCACCTGCTGTTGATAACCTAATCAATATGAAAGCATGTAGAAACACAATAAGTTTGTTTCTCAGCGATAAATGAGTTTCTTCTGGAAAAAAGAGCATTGCAGTTTGCTCTGGGGATTTTCTGCCTTTTGTCTTCTCTATGGCATTTTCTTTGCATTATTATTGTTTGTGGTGACTGTAAAGATGATTATGTTAAACAAAAAAAGTATTATCAGCAGTTGAGGGGGCAAAAACACAACTGGATGATCAGATAATCTAATATAAATCACACTGCTACTGTGCTCCATCACCTGCAGGCTGTTGAAAAGTGTGCAGATTGCACTCTCCTCCTCCTCCACATTCAGACACACTTCTCCTATCATCGCCCTCAGCAGGACAATAGCTTCTCGAGTTGAAGTCTGCAGCTCCTTCACTGCCTACAGAGGAAGGAGGCTCATTGTCAGTGAAATGCTTCTGTAGGCTACGGTGCTGCCACTCATTTGTCAGCCTCTAATACATAAATAATCACAAACGCCATGGCATGAATGCTAAAACATTCCACTGGACCAAGAACCAAAACGTCACATGAACAGTGGACTGTGAACAAAAATAATCATGTTTGACGGTGATTATTTATTAATGTAATGAGTTTAAATGTTTACATTCTATATTTGCTAATTATAGAAATTACATATAATGAGCTAAACAAATTTCCAACAGCCCCGTGCTACATGCTTGGCTAATGAGTCACAGTCACAGACATCAGTGATTACCTGAATTAGTTTTAATGTCACACCCACACTCGTAGCCTTGAAATGTCATCAATTTTTATGTGAACAGACTCGACTCACCAGGACCGCCTCGTCCAGCATCTCACATCCCTGCACGTAAGCTGTTTCAATATCAATGCAATGAGTTCGACTCTCCCTGTGGTAAATAAACAACAAAATATAATATGCTGTAATATAATATAACATAAGTGATCTTCTTGTTTGTTTATTTAATTAACATTTCTGCAGAGTGTTCACTTACACTTGCATGTCTCTGAAGCACTTGATGCAAAGCATCGACTTCTTCTCTGTGGAGAAGAGAATGTAGGGCTCCTCGTGGAGAGCTGTGGAGACAAACAAAATATAATAAATATTTTCACAGCACCTTTCACAGACAAACACAGGATATGAAAGCACATTGGCTTGTGTGTTCAGCACCTCATAAAAAAAGCAATTCCTGAGAAACCAAAGTAGCTTTTTAAATCGAATATGGTGTAGCTATAGAGAAATAAAGGCCTTTTTACTCAAGCACAGCAAAACAAGAGCATCTTGCCTTTCCTTTTTTTTTTTTTTTTTAGTATTTTTCATAGCCTTGACTCCAGTGAGCACTTTTTGTGGAAAAAGACTTCAGACAGACTTCAAAGAGAATGCAAGTACAGGTTAGCTGACAAACTGTCTGGTAGAATTAAGAGACTTACTGGCCAAAGTTTGCTGCCATTTGGCCGGTGATTAGTTTTACTATCCTACTATAAATTACCCATTGGAGTGTGGGAAGAATCTGAGACCTATTCCTCCCTTTCATCAAATACTTAAGGGCATGAGATGGCATCACACAGGAGGCAAAATCTTAGACAAGACCAACTGGGGCTTGCTTGCAGGGTAGCAAACCTTTAACTGAGCCCTTCAGTCAAATGCTTCTGCGTCGGAGACTGTGATAAAGGCTAGTCTGCATTTTCCCTCTTGTGGCTCAAGCACGGCTCTGGGGGCACACACAACCCCCCTCGAGAGTAGATGCTTCAACGCTGGCGTAATAAAGCCTCATTGGCCCGTAATCCTTAAGTACAGGTGGCACTCACAGCACTTTCTGTGTTTGGCTTTGGTGCGTTTGGCCAGAGACACGATCTCATGGTGGGAAAACATTCTGGCCTTGTGTGTCGACTCCCTGCAGGCTCCACACAACGGCTGGCTACAAGTGTTGCAGTAGTACATCACACCAGAGTCCTGTACAAAGGTGGGGAAAAAAACTGTGAGGGTGAGACAGGTAAAGTGGAGAGATGCACAAGTTGTTTTGCATTTACAGTTGCTTCGATGTTTAAAGCAGTAGCAGGCGAGATTTATCATATAAAAATACACCTGTTGTCCCGTGTTTTCTTTGTAGTGTGCTGTTATGTTTGTGCTCTTGTCCACTTCACAAGAAATGGTGCATCAAAACTAGTCAGCCAAAGTGAATGAGCGCTCCAGCCAGACAGAAGTACTCTCACCATCTTATACTGTTTAACTTTAGTGTCTTCTATGTGACATTTTATTTAATTTGGCATGATTTCCAGGAACTAAAGGTCACATTTGATAAACAGCTCCCTCTTTACCATTTGGAACCACCAGTGGGCAAAGTGACCTCGTGCAGTTTTAAAAACTTTACATTCACTGACACACAGCAAATATGTGAATGATTATCATGTCAGCAAAGCTCCTTGAATTGTATTGAACAGACTTGAAATGTAAGCTCTGAACGGTGTAATCTCCAAGTCAGTAAATACCAATTCATGTGCATCTGTCTGTAACCATGCAGGTACCTTTTTATTACTCTCCTGGTCGCAGTTGGCACACTTCACTGTCTCCTCAGCGTCTGCATTGCTGTCCACCAGGAACTTCAGCAGACGGTCCTCAGGTGGGAGGGCGTTTGGCCCCTTCACTACAGACGAGTAACTGTAACATAGATACATTCAGACAGGCAGGGGGTGATTTGTTTAAAACAATGACATGACATTAACCTCAAATTAACTGATGTTTACAGCATTCTGTTCTCCTGACTGGGGATACTACGTGTTTGCTACTCAATTCTTCACATGTGGATTTGTGAGAAATGAACAGAAGACATGAAATGCATTTGTTTTGATACAAAGAAGGAAGCTCATTACTTCGTCCACTGGACATTTTTGAGAGATGCTGCCACTGTAGGCAGTGACGGGGAGTAGTCTGTGTGTCATTAATCTAGTAGTTTCACTGCTTTTGCAGTATTTTGCTGGAAGTTCAGCTCAATTTGATTTCACATGGTGAGTGAGGTGGTTAAATTATTTATTCATGTATTTATTTATCTATTTATTTTCACTGTAGTTTACTGAAACTATTTTGGGCCATAAAGGGCTGAGGTGAGAAATGCAGATTGTTTGGTTTAGTACAGGTTTAGAACAAGTTTTGGTGTTACAGGTATTCCAAGAAAATGGACTGCTATGAAAAACATTTGGCTTTAATTTTAATATTTTGAATCTGAATTTGGATAATTAATTTTTACTTTATGACATTACAATTAGTCCTAAGCACTGACAATAGTTATCTATTAACACACATTCAGTTGTATTTTTTAACTTCCCTGACTAATTAAGAATCCTTGGTGCCACGAGAACTCTTGAACTAATGTGGAAGGTATGTGTTTGTTTGTTTGTTTGTTTGTTTGTTTGACCTTCAGACAGTGTAACCTACAGACAAAATATGGGGGCACTTTTTGCAATAAACTCAGTTGAGTGGCAGTTTATTTTGGCAGACTTTTGCATTTTATATGATTTTTGTTATATTACCTTGTCGTTTTGATTTTTTTTATAAAGTTGTTGAGACCAGCCAAACTATATTTCTCTTGAGATGAAGTTTGCTGTAGTTCAGCCTCTGCCACTGTTTAATTATTGATACTTGCTTTCAAGGTACCTTCAGTGGGGACACTGGAGGTCAATGATAAGCAGTACTAAAACTCGCCTTTAGGGGCAGTAGTGATCTTGAGAACCCTCCGACACAGAAGAAGAATATCCGGAAGTGACTCTAAACCAAACGTGTGTGGTGGACGACGAGTGCAGGCGTGGTTATCGAGAAAGTTCTCCCAAACAGCTGCGACGACAAGACGACAGCGCTTTGGAACGACTTTCCTACCGAGATAAACTTTGTAGACGACGAAGCATGTCTGCTATATCCGAAGAAAAAGTGCGAGGGGGAAATCTGTTCAAGGATATCAGCGCCGACGATGAAGAGTCGCATCCCACCGAAATCGAGAGCCTGTGTATGAACTGCTACCAGAACGGCACCACACGGATGCTCCTCACTAAAATACCATTTTTTAAAGAAATCATCATCAGCTCCTTCAGCTGTCCCAGCTGCGGCTGGTCCAACACGGAGATCCAGTCGGCCGGGCGGATACAGGACCTCGGCGTTTGCTACACACTCAAAGTCAAGTCGAAGCAGGACTTGAACCGAGAGGTGGTGAAGGCAGACAGCGCCACAACCAAAATCCCGGAGCTGGATTTTGAAATCCCCGCATTCACACAGAAAGGCTCTCTGTCCACCATCGAGGGGCTGCTGGACCGGGCAGTCGCGGGGCTGGAGCAGGACCAGCCTGTGAGGAGGGCCACGGCGCCTGAGGTGGCCGACCAGATCGACAGTTTCATTGAAAAGCTGAAAAAGTTAAAGGGACTTGAAGAGGAATTCACCTTGGTAATTGATGATCCGTCCGGCAACAGTTTTGTGGAAAATCCACTCGCCCCTCAAAAAGATGACAGCCTCACTGTTCACAGGTTCAAGCGCACCGTCCAGCAGGACATCCAGCTGGGGTTAAGGACTGAAGATGACTTGGAGGAAGAGGAGCAGCCCGCGGGCGACCTGGACACTATGAGAAATGAAGTTTTGAAGTTCAATATCAACTGCCCAGAATGCAACGCGCTGTCGGCGACCAACATGAAGCTGGTCCAAATCCCTCACTTCAAGGAGGTGATCATCATGGCCTCCAACTGCGACGAGTGTGGACATCGGACCAACGAGGTGAAATCGGGTGGAGCCACGGAGGAGTTGGGGACCAAGATCACCCTCCACATCACAGACCCCTCAGACATGACCAGAGACCTGCTCAAGTCGGAGACGTGCTCCATCATCATCCCCGAGCTTGAGTTTGAGCTGGGCATGGCGGCTCTGGGAGGGAAGTTCACCACCCTGGAAGGACTGCTGAAAGACATCAAGGAACTGATTGTCTCCAAAAACCCCTTCCTCTGCGGCGACAGCAGCTCCACAGACCGGGTGGAGAAGCTGAAGCTTTTTGGGGAGAAGATTGACAAGATCACATCCGGCGAAATGGACGTCCACATCGTCCTCGATGACCCGGCAGGGAACAGCTACCTGCAGAATGTGTATGCCCCAGACCCAGACCCTGAGATGACCGTGGAGAAGTACACCCGCACATTTGAGCAGAACGAAGAGCTCGGTCTGAATGACATGAAGACCGAGGGATATCACGAGTGAACCTGAACACTGACACCGATCAAAAGGACTGACTTTGATCTGGGCCATGCTGTTTAAGTTTATTTAAATTGGTAATGCCTTGGCATAAACCTGGAACAATTATATCTTAGCATTGGTTCTATCATTTTCATACTTTTGCATTTTGATTTGAGCACTTCACTTGTTAAAAGGGTATTGTCATCATCCGTCTGATATACTATTCTGTGATAGAATGATTTAAATTCTAAATTGTCATTACATGTTTGTCTACATGTATTGAATATAAGCTAAGAATAAAATAAAGGTGACAAGTAACTTGGTGGGTGTTGTTGATGTACAATAGCTTATCATAGTACAGTATAAACATAGATGGCTCAACTACAGCTAAACCCTTGACTTCAGTGTTTAATGCATTCTGATTGCATTCCAGAAGATGGCGCCCCATATTCTCCTATTAAGGAAGGTTTCTCAGCATCTGACCACACACAGATAGTGTCAGATGAATCTTGTTTTTCCACATAGGTTGAGGCATGCCATCATCTAAACACAATTTGAATTAGTTTTCTAGCACAGCTCCACTTTTGGTTTTGGCAGATGTTTGAAAACAGAGTGAGGCCTTTGCTGTTTAAGTCCCACAACTTTTTTTTTTTAGGCTATTATTAAGTTGGAAAAAACTTTATTTCACCAATCTGCACAGTACAATTATTTTCAAACAGACAGAATTTACACTTAACAAACACTATATTATTGATGTAGGGCCTACGTCATCCTGGCTATGAATAGTTATGCTTTTTATTGAATTCAATTGACACGTGCTGCAGGATCATCGACAAATCCAAATTAAAAATGGGTCCAGGAGAAGTTTACCCAGACCTAATTTAGGAGAGCCCGTGCAGAGTCATCCTTTGTCCTTAAAATAAAAATGACAATGCTGTGCTTTGTGATATTTAAAACCCTAAATCAGAATTAGTCATCTCATGGGAGATGCAAGTAGTTGCCAGTGTTTTCTGTCAGTAAGACTTATTACACTATTTTGGAATCCTGTCTGAATAACATGCAGTTTGCCTCATTTTGACTGGCAATGATAAAAATGTTCCTTCCCCCTCTCATCCATGTTTATCTAGTTTTCATAGCAACGGGGGTCTATTGTGTTCTACTAATAGCAGAGTAGTGAATTCCTAGATTACAAGGTTGTTCAGTGAGCAGCTGGTGGTTGGCCACTGGAGATGAAAATAGTAGCTAACAGCGTGCCCAGAGGTAGGAGGGCCTGCTGAGGGGTTCAGTGCCTGCTGGGTTACTTCCATACAAAACATATTTCTCTGAGTTTCTTTCTTTTTATTCCTATATACACTAACATTAATAATATAGTGCTACTTTTCCTGCAACTTTAACTATGAAGAAGCACAGATTTGGTCTACCTCCAGACACCTCAAGACAGGAAAACATCACATATCTGGAAGGAGGCAAAATTGGATCATTATTGAAGTTTGAGATATATATATATATTTTATCATATATAATTTGCACTATTTAGTATGTGTTCATGTCCCACGACAGGTTGTATAGAGCAAGGATGTAGCTGATGTGCCTGAGTGCAAACAAAAACCCACAACAGGAAGTCTTATCACCCTGGAGAGATCCAGGTTACTCGATATACAATAAGACAGGGACAAATATAGCTACAGGCCTTGATAAAAATCAGAACCCAGGAGCTGCTCTATCAAGGACAGTGCTGCTCTCTCAGTCACAGCATTCACCATAATATGAACGGTTAGGCATAATCAGCAATGCAGTGACATCAAAGCTCATCATTACCACTTCATTCTCTGATGTGTTCATCCACAGACATGATGAATGAAAAAATCTGGGTCACGTTCTATATGAAGTGATGGGGGGGAAAAACTCAAGCTGAGATGATACTTATTTTGTGGTATAATCACCTTGCAGGATATGCCCCATTCCATATAGCCCCATGCTCTTTTATCTGGGAAAGCTAATACTGTAGATCTTCAGGTGATTGTGTCAACCATGAGTCATTCCTTAATAGGGGATGAAATGGATAGGCAGCATGTGACTGCCTTTGATTGCCCTAAGCCGTGGGCACCGGTGCCAAATGCCAGTGTGCTTTTGTTTGTTGTGTGACTGCGTGGCGGCCTTAGCGGAGCTTGCTGGCCATGCTTAGTGTTCAGCCAAGGGCTAAATCAGAGACTGGGATGACCCTGCAGCTGCTCCAGCCACTCAGTCCTGCCCTACCCAGACCAGGCCAGCACTGGGTCACTAAGCAGCCCCAAACCCAAACAGAGAGTGATGCTCTCTGAAACCAATGGGATTCTCCCCAAATCTCCTGCATAAACCAATCCAATCTAATAATCAAGTTATCCGGAACGAATCCTTTAGAGCAGAGCTGCCCAAACGGGGGCCTCTGGGAGACATTTGGCTCTCTGGAAAAAAAAAAAAAAAAAACCTTTTGCCCCCTTTAAGGGGTTCCAGGGACTGATATGATACTCTATTATTGGATTGTTAATTCAGATTAATTATTTTTGAGCAGATATTTTGAGATCCCTTGCATATTACAAGGCATATTACAAAGTTTTGTAATAATACAAGACATCTGAAGCTGTTATTTGCTTTCATTTCTATCAGCTCATGTCTAATTGTGTTTGGTTTAGTATCAAAAGAGGGTGATATCTGGGCTCTAACACCTAGTCCTCTACCAATACCAAAAAAATCCGCTTAACATCCATTCAATGAGGCTGGCCTTGTACTCACTGCATGCCACATTCCCGACTTGTTTTCTGTTGATCAAACTCAGAAACCTAGATGTATGGATGTTAATATTTTAGGGGACTTTTACCTTTTGTGCATAAATGTGGCAACATCCTTTTCAAGTGATGTAAACACTGGACACCCAAAAACGTCTGCTCAGTGTATCAGTGTATTATGCTGGAAATTTGAGTGTGTTCTCATGAACAAAAATTTGTTTGGATGATCTATAAACCACATTCTTTTCCTTCCGTGGTGGTAAGGATTTTACACATAAAAAAAGAACTGGTGACAAAATTCAAAAGCAGCCTAAATCTATGAGATCAGTTTCTCAGTGCTGTTCCTTACCCACAGAGGGGGCAGCTGAGACGGCTGTCATTGGTCCGACCACGCAGGCAGCGGGCACAGAAGATGTGGTAGCAGTCCAAGAGACACGGGTGCTGGTACTGCTCATGACACAGGTGACACACCAGGGGGTGGACGTTAGTACAGTCCACACTGCACAGGTTATCCAGATGGGTGAAAATTCCCCCTGCCATCTGCAAACAAAGGGTGTGAATAATGGCAAACTGTAACTGTGCCACCCCAGTCACAGAATAGGTTTTCATGTTAGTAGGTTACATTACTGTCGCACAAAGAAGCTGTAGTGTGCAACTGCAGTCCACTTAAAGCTGGTTGCTGCCAAATATGTTGTTTTGTACTTTCCACGTCGACATGGATTAAGTCTGTCTTTGTGAGCTGAAATCAACAACAACAAACAACACCTTTTCTGTTTCTCTTACCTCGTCTGTCATGCAGTTATTGCCTCGAGCTGAAGTGAGGAAACACAATCCACAAATAGCAAAAAGGTAACATCAAAGCCCACAGTAATGTCAACACCAACATGATAGCCAGCTAATGAAAACTACTGTAAATGCAATGGGCTAGTCCATGGAAAGCACCATGAGCTACTGTCTTACCTTTCAGTGCTGCTATCAGCTACCCCCAGCAGGAATGACAGCAATGCAGAAACTCTTCAATAGTAGCCCGATGGGGTCCCTACGCCAGGCAGCTGACAGCACACCCCTCATGCCAGCCCACCCAGCCTGCAACCTTTCTTTTAACAAAGCAAGGGGGAGAGAAAGTGAGAGGGATATGCCAAGGCGCTGAAGGGAAATTTGATATTGCTGTCCTCTTGTACAGATTTTTGGCCTATTTCCATTATGATATCTACTATTAGTTCTTTTGGCTGTAGGACTGCCCAGTACAAATGCAAAACTGTCTTGTTTCTTCATATGGGGGGCAGTGGAAAAGCTTAACAGCCCAGCTAGACTGCCTACTTAACTACATGTTGATGCTCCACATCAGTGATACAACACATTTCCACTTTGTTTTCAAAAGCCACAAACCCAAGAGGCTGTCAGAGTCAGAATCAGAATCAGAAATACATAATGATCCCTGAGGGAAAACTGGGTCAGTTGCAGCTGCTCAAACTCTCAAGAGAAGATCAGTAAAAGTCAAGTTATGAGACACATTTAAGAAATGTGTCTCATAACTTGACTTTTACTGATAAATGTGACTTTTACTGATAAATGTGTCTCATAAGAAATATGTGCATTAGAAATTTGAAAAAAAAAGTGTATGCATTATGTTTTCTGCAACCATTGTAATTTTTAAATTCAAACCATGGAAAATGCAATTCTGACATAATTACACCAGATAGGCCTGTGCGGATACAGTCTCAGTGTGGATGGTGGTTATACCATCTCTGCTAAAACTACAAAAGTACAAATGAATAAAGCTTACCATAATGACAAATTAGCCTAAGATTTTGCAGTCTGTAAACCTTACTGATGGTGGAAAAATGCTGCAACGGACCAATTTTGGAATATTTCTCACTTTTCTTAATCAAATCCAGATAAATCGATGCGATCGATTTTGCAACCGGGTATTATACTTCCTGCGCAGCCCTTCCTCCTTCCTTTCTGCCAAAATTGTGAATCATGGCACCGATTGTGAGTAGTCAAATGTGGAAATTAAGACTATACAGACTGCGTTTTTTTGCTCGGCTTTAGTCATTTTAAGCGTGTAAATAACCAAGGCACATTAATACATCAGCCACATGCAGAAAGAGCATTTTATTTGACGTTGTTTACTGTGTCGGCGCTAACCACGTTGGGCTAGTGCTAACGTTAGCCACCTAGCATGTAAACGTACATTTAACGTAAGCACATTAGGCCAAAAAGGTAGTTGTTGTAGAAACGTGCTATTTTAATATTTGGCTGTCAAAAACGTGGTTAAAACATGGTTGCTCGTAGTGAAGCTGCTGTTAAGGTAGCCAACAATCACCTATCACCTACCGGTTTGGTAACTTGACATAACAGGCTCAGCAAATTCTTAAAATAACTTCCAGCCTTTAGCTTTCTGACCTCTTGGCTATATGACACCCTTAAAGACTCACGTTGGTTGATATAAACCAATGCAGCTTGTCAGTGAAGAAATATTCAACTTGCAAGCGTGTACTTAAGTAACCTTTTCTGTTGCTCTACTAGAAAAAGCCATTTGTCAAGAAGCAGGGTGGTAAGAAGAAGAAGCAGATCCTGAAGTTCACCCTGGACTGCACTCACCCTGTCGAGGATGGCATCATGGATGCTGCCAACTTTGTAAGTAGACCAGTTGTCAGATATTTCCATCCTGTCTGTACGCACAACACACAGCAGCAGCCAGGCATGACCCCTGGATGTCAGCACACCACTGTCAAATCACTGGGATCAGTCCTTAGGCACTGGACAAGACAGCTGCAGTCAAGTTCACTGGGAGGAAGAGAGTTCATATGCCAGTGTGAAATTTAAAGTTGAAAAGGTTTCTTGCAAAGCACCAAGCACTATACCTGTCACCTGTCAGCAACTTGCCAACAGATCCATTGTGCACAACACTTCTTACAGTGCTGGGAGATTTCTGACTCCACCAATCAGTTTCCTTTCCTTTCCGTGTTACACCGGGCTGTGCCGTAATGTTGTGTGTCTTGTGCACTACAGGAGCAGTTCCTGCAGGAGCGCATCAAGGTGAATGGCAAAGCCGGAAACCTGGGAGGTGGTGTGGTGTCCATCGAGAGGAGCAAAAGCAAAATTGCAGTGAACTCTGAGGTTCCCTTTTCCAAGAGGTATAAAATACATTTTTTTTGCCTGTCACTTCTTTACTCTCAGTTACTGTATACCCACTGCTTGCAACATATTGAGGCAGGTGGGAGTATAAGCCTCTCATGGAGGAACAAAGTAATCCGTTTTCCTTTGTTGTGCATTTTTATCTTTTCTTGTCTGGAGTTCTCACCAGACTTCATTAGTCAGTATGATTTTATCTTCCTTGTTGGTAAACACTCCTGAAAACAGATTTTCCAGATCATTAGGGTCCATTGGCAAAATGTGGCATGCATCTCAATTCCTCAAGCAAATTTTGACTTTGAAATTGATTTGAAGAATAAGCAGGAGTAACATCAAGAAGTTGCAGAAATGGAAAGTTTATTCAAATAAACGGTGCTTGGTGGATCAAATGTACGCTTCATTTAGCTTTTGGACCTTGCATTCATGTAAAAGGTTTTACATCATGTGTTGCAAGGTATATATGTCAACCAATAAGTAATGCGATATTTAACTGCCACAATATGGCATTGTGCTCTCTGCCATTCTGGCATGCATCTGAACAAGGTGATGAATATCTTGTTCTAGGGCAGTGTGATGGTGACTTCACATGAGCGGAAAACACGCTGTATGCCAACTGCACCATTGTTTTCAGGGGGTGCGATGTCGCCCAGCATGGCAACATTAGGCTGGGTGTAGTGGATCCCTTGCCTGGGAACCAGACGAATCTGAGAGCTCATGGTATTTGCTCTAGCAGATTGGTCTGGCCCCCCTCCTGTTCAGACAGATTTCCAGCTGGCCTGGCCCAGATCAGGCCAATCACAACCATTTATCCAATATGGGGTTGGTTTGACATGATGACTGACTGAAGAGTGGCGTTGAGGCCCAGCAATCACTCAGCAATACACCACATTTCACTGCTCTGACTGGCTGTAGATCTGTCCAACTGCATCCAGAGGCATTTTAGTGTGAGACCGTTGATATCGCCCCTTTGAAATCAGAAATGACCTGAAATGTTCCAGACTAATTTGCATTTGTGACTTGGTCTGGCAGTGCCATACTACTGGGTCCCTTGAATGTTCCATTTTGCTGCTGTGCTCAAAGTTGAGACTATTTGAACTTTGAACTCTGTGGGCGTAGACCTTTCGAAGCATATCTGGTAGGACTACAGGTTTGGACAATATACAAAATACTGAAGGCCAAAAGCGGAGGGAATGGCTGTGGTGTATTTCCTGAGTTATATAATATTAATTTAAAAGTGAATCACAACTTAGCTAAAGAAGCGTTACATGGAGACATGTCAACACTCAGACAGAGCTACCAGCTTTATTTTCCTATTTTGTTGACAGCAAAACCATGAACTGTTGATGCTGACTCTGCACCAGCACCAACCATTCTTCATTGGTAGGCACCATAATGTGCACAATGGATCAGTGTTTGCCTCCAGATGCCTTTGAATCAACATTTTGTGACTTAAAACATAGCACTAAAACTGACCTGAGAAGAGAAATAACCCGTGAGAGTTAAGCACAAGAGAAGGAAAAACTATAGGAAGTATTTAAAGAAAGCATCCACCTCCATGTTTGTTGTGGCTCCATGTTGTAGTGTTAGAGCTAGTGTTTTCACAAAGTTGTGTGGTGTTAAAACTCATTTGTGATCTTACTCTAACATCTGATAATAGATTATCAAAAAAAAAAGCTTCTGATATCAGTCATAGTACATTCAGTCTTCTCAAAGCCTGTGCAGTGGCGTATTCTTTCCCCAGTCTGTGGTAGTTGGAGGAAGGTTGGCTGCTCCTCTTGGTGGGGAGACCCACCTGGACTATCGCACTGTTTGGGGAACACTTTATGTGTTGCAGTCATATGCCAGAGCACAATAGGAATTCACCCTTCTGACTCTGATGGACATCAAGCCACCAACCTCTAAGCTTTCGTTGGCCCTCATTCTCAGCAGCAACATAGCCCCTTTGCCAGCGGAACAGTGTCTGATTCTTATATGATGTGATTAGGATTTTCATTATTGTCTGCCAAATCTAGCAAGGCTTTAAAAGTACTAACAACCAAGCAGAATATTTAATTTGCAACCAGCTTTCCCAAAATGTCTTCCCTAACTATCCACATTTACAAATTATAAAAAAAAGTCCAGTATTAATTTTGGCATCATTTTTGTGTTTTATTTTTGCATTATCTTTTGATCAAAGTGTTCGTTAGAAATGAGTGATTTCACCAATTTCAGTTTCTATGAGGATTTAGGTTTTCTTGCATGCATTTTACTTTTGTCCTACTTTCCTCTTGTAGTACTACAGCCAGCAGACTTCATTTATCGTGGCCCTGGTTGCCATGGCAATTACCAAGGCTCCCTATGATCAAAGGCAAATAGAGGAGTGGCTTAAGACTTTCAAACAAAGAGCGCTCAACTCAGTTAAGCCTAGGGCTTTCTTTTTCACTGGAAGCCTTGGGTTTTATATATGTACATGCGTGATCTCGGGCAAACAAATGTTGTTAAAACTTCTAGCCGAGGGTCTGTGTTGTCGCAGTGTTGCATATTTCCACACAGGTTTGACGGTCTCTGTGTGTGGGAGTATGGGTCTCTATACAGTGTGCCTCATGTATGTGAAAATGTCTACAGTTGGTCTTTGCAGAAAAAGCCCAAACTAGAAAATTGAATGTTAAAAGATTCTTACAGTATTGTGCAAGTTAGCCACACTCGATAATTTATATATATATATATAAATTTGCTGTGAATGTTCATTCCATTCATTTGCATTCATAAGTTTGTGCATTTCTGACGTAAAATCTCAACATCAGAGATGCAATCCATCAGTTCAGGGTCATGAGTATAAGCACAAAATAGTAATATAAAAACATGCACCATACATTTTATGTTCCTTACTGATGAAAGCTCAGCTTTTGTTAATCACTGCACACGCTCTCTTTCATCTGGAAGGTTTGTTATGTTTAGATGGGAATTTCTGTGTTTATTCATCTGAAAATAATTCATGTGGAAAAAGAAAGCTTCGTCATTCCACAATCTGTCCCACAAATTAGTTGGAGCTACTGATAATACCAAGCTAGTCTGGTCTCCACTAAGATGCCATTTTCATAAGTTTGAATAAATTCTTAAGATAATTCATCCTAACTTTTGACATTAAGATGAATTATCCTAAGAATTCCTCCCCTAGATAACATTAGCAGTTTCATAAGGGAGAGGTGCCAATTTGGAAAATGAGCCTTTCTTACTTAAACACAAGGGGCCCTTTTAAAGGATTTCCTCATTTCAAATTCTCAGTGTCTTTATCTGCCTGTCGTTTTGACAGTCACTGACATTAATTGCCCTATCAAAAGCTTACCTATAGTTCTGTGCTTCCAGATCTAAAACACTCGAAAGAGACTTTCAGTGGTCAGTTAATCTGTTCGCAAAATACAGTGCGAGCAACCATGCTGTACAGTATTGTTAGAGTATTGGCAGTGAAGGAATAAATACGAGCTTTTGATTAAAGCTTTGTTGGTATTTGAAAGCTAAATCTCTGGGAGTACAGGAGCCACGATGTAGCACTGTAAAACTACTTCAGCCAACTGAGTGTGCATTTGTTATTAATAATTGAATCTCAATCTGTTATTATGAAGTTGGGCTCTTTGAGTGGGTTATTGCCATGTAATTTAAATCCAAACAGACTAAGGGAATCCTTACCACAAAGCAAAGATCCCACCCCCCATTCTTTAACTTAAGTCTTCACAGTAGGACTGAAAATTTGACAGCTAGACAATGGTATTGAAGTTAGTGTTATTGTTTGTGTTGTTACCTTCCAAATCGACACCTAATGAACTGTATTTCTTAAGTGTTACACTTGCAGTATTTTGTGTAAGTTGGTGCTGCCATAAAAAAATCACATACTTGGGAAGTGTTGCATTATCTGAAATATTCCATATTTTATGTCTGTTTTTAGTGACATGTAGTAATGTGTCAGGGCAGCTCGTTATTTGCAAACAATATTACACATTGCACATTATCAAACTAATCTGAGTGCCAAATGGCTTGTGTTGACAGCTTTAGCACTATTAATATGGTGGTGTGGATTTTTAGACTAGTAACTAAATTCACAGTTAAATCCTTGGCCCATCTAAACTGGCACTTGTGTTTGACTTGGTAACCTTGACCCATCTGTTTTCCCTTCCAGTCTGCTTAAGACAAACACCAAGAACGTGCACACACGTTTGCACGCTATACAGCGAATAAAAAGCCTTGATTTTGACAAAAAGTGTTATGCTGCTGTCTCCCTCATCTGTGCCAGGTACTTGAAATATCTCACCAAGAAGTATCTGAAAAAGAACAACCTCAGGGACTGGCTGAGAGTGGTGGCCAACACCAAGGAGAGCTATGAGCTGCGCTACTTCCAGATCAACCAGGATGAGGAGGAGGAGGAGGACGAAGATTAAACCTGACACCACTTTTAATAAATTGTCAAAATTAAGAAAAAGCGTTGGTTCTTGTTTTGCTTATCAGTGCATATAGTACATTTCCTTCATTAGAAATCACAGCTACCAAGTCACTTTGGTTATTTCTCACTCTGCTTTCTCAGTTTTAATTTCAAAAGGAATGCTCATTTATCTTTTCACTGTCTAGTGCTGGATTATATGAGATATTATAAAAGTACATACATTCATGACATTTTTAGTTCCTAATTTCATTGCAGACTTTGATCCATTAACAAACGAGCTTGTTGAAAGTCTCCCTTGCTCCCTCTGGTGAGCTCTGTATGGGGCATCCTCTGTTACAGCTGTGGTAACCTTGACAACAGTGAGACCACTGGCAGTCAGGACTCATCTCTCAGCATGCGGCCAGCAGGCTCGCCGGGTATTTTTGTCAGTGTGCAGAATTAA
>OMLB01026230.1:0-11772 GCA_900302555.1 Myripristis jacobus | reverse complement strand
TGTGGTGGAAATTAAAAAAGCCTTACCGTCCATTCCACAGCACCACACGGCCCGGCGCTACGATGGAAAAACACCATCAGTCTCATATTTAGTCTTAAAATTTTATTTCCAATGCTAATGTACTTGTTTCCAATTTTTTTTCTGAATCAAGCATTACTTTTTGATCCAAGTGAACTCATCTGCCTCATTCTGCTTTGTTTCAATATTCTTCTCCCAGAGAAAAATGCTGAAACAAGTCAAACTTCATTAGGAAGAAGTGGGATTTGATAGAAGTGCTTTTTTCCCTTTTTTAAAGAATGACTCAGTATGAGAATTTTTGTTTTTTTTCCAGATACACAAGAAGTTGTGAATCCTAAGAGTGCAATCAATCAGGTCTGACCCATCAACTCTGTCCATATTGTGAAAATGAGCATGCAGCTGGATTGTGCTTGGGTCACTGCTAAAAATCTTTTGGATTACTAGTGCCAATCCATCTGCGTTAATTAAACACACATTCTCATGATACAGTAGAGAAGGAGTTGATGGGTCACACCTAGATGGACACTGACATTCCTATGTAGTAGCAAATACCACTGTATGTGTGAGAACCCATGCTATTACTTTTCGATTGAGACCTCTGCAGGAAGGATTTTGCTCAGTGAGAGTCAGGCAAGAGAAAAGTGCAGAGATTGCTCTACTCTTTCATTAAGCTACACAACTGAATATGCCTCCAGGTATGTAGGCCATTTCAGGAGCCAACACACACACTTTCAGCATAGGAACTGACCCTTGTGTGAAAAAAATATTAACGTGTGTGTGTGTGTTATATCCTCCAGACCGTTGCTGTGCTGTAATGTCAGTCAGTGGGAGGAGCCTGTGGTTTGCACAGATGCTCTCTGAGGACCGACACACTGCACAGCTGCTCCTTTGCTCCTCCAGGCCCTTCTCTCTCCTTCCTCCTCTCTCAACTTTAATCACTCTCTGGCTCACCATTTCTGAAAGTATTTCTCACTCTTTCTTTTTTTTTTTTCTTTTCCTTGGCAGTGCTTTAGATCTCCTCTTGTTGTGTGATGGAGTGTGCGCATGATTGCATGAGTATTGTTAACGGTGTTTGCCTGTTAAGGCCTACCAGCGCAGCGAGTTTTAAGTCTGGTGGATGGCCTGGTGTTCATCTGGTATTGATCTGTGAAGGACACATGCCTGACTTCACTAGAAAGTGCATCCACTTTTTTGACTCTTCCTTAAGATGCTTGTTTGTCATGACTTGGGCTCTACTGGAGGAGTTTTGATAAAAAATGTTAAATGTGCACATTGGCTGGCAAAAATCGAGGAGGAAAAAATGGAGGAGGTTTTTTTTAAATAATGAATCATGACACTTTTTGCTTGCTCATCTTTAACTAAATGATAAATAAACAAAAATGCACAGTTATGAGTGTATGTGTGGGCCCAGGAGTTATTTTGCAATTAAGTGTGGTAATTTACTGCTTTGGTGCAGCCATTCTTCCCTTAACCTCTCATGTCTACTTCAGTTGGTAATTTCTGTGATGCCCTTGGACCACCTCCAGAAAACAGGCCTGAACTTTCTACATTGAGCTGCGAGATATACATTCAGGTGGAAAAAGCAATAACGATAGCAGAGTCAGAGTTTTCCCATTGGAGAATAAGGAGGAATTTCAGCCCCTATCCAATGCACAACATGTCTTGTGGCTACACAGCCTGGTGGGTTAACTGAATCCAGTGGCTCACCTCAGCCTTTCAAGGAATTAATAAAAGACCTGTGACCCTTGTGAGTTGATTTACTTACCAGCTCATGCCATTAACTTAGATGAATCAAGGAAGAGTGTATAGCAAATAACATCAGCTGTCACTGTGACATTTCCCTATAAATCTCTCTCTCAGCACAGCAATGCATCTCCTTAACTAGAGCTACACCAAGCAAATCTGAAAATGCAGCGTAATTACCCATTCCAAGTGAATAAATTGTGATGCACCTCACTGTCAGGCATTGTAGTCTGCAGAAAATTGAGAATTTCTTAAACGCTGCTGTGTAATTATCATGTCAGCGTATCACTATCATAGTGAGCAGTAGCCAGCATCCGAGATTATCTGTACTTGTTAGTTAATTTAAAATGAGTTCAGCTTCAATGTCTATGCAGAGAAGTAAGCCTAGTCTGCTTTTGTTGTGCTTAATTTCTTGATTTTGAAATCCTTCAGCTAACAGTGGAAATGTCATATAGGCCATGGGGGGTGGGGTAATAAGACCCACCCAGTGTCCTGTCATTGGGCTTTGGAGTTGTCCATCTGAATTTGAATAGGAAAGCACAAATTGTTTATTGATTGAATATTCCCTTTGAGAGTTACATATTTTGCCAACCACTTTTTCTTACCTGCCTTTGCAGAAACTGAAACCCAAAAATTGCCTCCACCCAGAAAAAAAAATAGGCTCTCCTCTGATATCAGGTAGCTTCATGAAGGTTTGGGGTGTAAACCTGCACAACAGAGTAGATGTCGCTGTTTCGTGTTTTACTAAGTATATCAGTGTTGTTAGGAAGCTTTTTTTGAAAATGGCCTAGGAAGACACAAATATGCCATTTTTAATTTTACCTGTCTTAGTGTGTACATACTGTGTCTCCCTGTGGTGTGTTCTGACCAGAATGGGCCTCTATGTACACATACTTTCACATGCTTACACACACACACACACCACACAACCCCCTCTCCACAAAGTAACCAATTAAAATGAAAGCATACCAAACTGTCCCACAATAAGCAAACATCCTTGAGGTGGTCTGACTGTCCTCGGTTACGCACCAAACACACTCAGATGACAGCAGAAGGCCGCCACTTCGTTTAGCGGCACACTCACAGACACAATTAGTGAGACAAATCTACTGTGCTGTCAGATAGATCAAAAATAGAGCAAATGAATGCAAGCTCACACACTCGCCTACACACACACGCACATTGAGTATGCCTGTGGCACACACACACACACATACACACACTATCTCCCTGCTCTCTCCCTCTCATAATCACATCACAGCGCACAAACAAACATAGTAAACAAATTCGGGCCACACAGGATATTAAAACTAAGCATTGAGGGAGATAAACACATTTATCGTGCAAACACTCTTTTGTTCTTTATCTCTCCCTGCTGTATATCTCCACTCCCTTCCTGCCTCTGTCCTTCCTTCCCGCCTCCCTCCATCTCCCTCCTTTATTTATTGCAATCAGACGATTATTCTGTTTAGAGCCAAGGGCCAATCCAGATTTATGACATCTTAACAGGGCACTTTCTATTTCGCTTTTTTTTGCCTGCGTCACCAATCTCCCTCTCCCTCTCCCTCCCCTCTTGTCTTGACAGGAGCCACGCCCATGACTCTGTCTCCTCCATCAATTTGCATTCTGCTATCTCCCTTCCACAAAGCCAATCTGCTATATTTCTCCCTTTTTTTTGCCTGTCATTTTTAAAAGTCTATCAATTATCTTCCTCTTCTCTCACGTCCTCCCTCCATCCCTTTCTTCGCACAACCTCACAACCCCTCCTCTATTAATCTCCGCATGCACAGAGATCTTTTTCCCCCGCTTCAGTGCTCTTGGGGTCATGTGTGCATACTGTGTGTGTGTGCTGATTAGGCAGGGTGATGGAGCACATATTGTCAGTGAGACTGTCACTATAACCCTGTTCAAGCCAGCTCCATCTAAACAGCACTGCATAAAGAGAGGGTGTGTGTGCATATGTGTGTGTGTGTGCTGAGCTGGCTCCTTGCCAACCGCTACTGAGTGGCCATCAGGGCCGGGCGGGGCAGCGGAGAGACAGTGGCTGTCATTCCTCAATAGGTTGACACTAAATGGCTAAATCAGATTAAAGCTACTGTAACTAAACCCAGCGGAGGCAGTGGGAATAACACTGGGCGAGGGGAGAGGAGAGGAAGGACACCAGGAGGATTTACAATAATCCCCTCATGGTTTGCAATACTGAAAACTGAAAGGGGTGAGCATAAAACAAGAGGTAAGAAGGTCTCACACACACACACACACAAAATCAACCCATACAAGCAAACCCATGGAACTGCATTCCAAACACTCCTTTACACACTTTATTTCACGTTATAGTCTGGGTTTTATCGCATTTGTGATTACAATTAACGCTTGTATATTCATCAGCTCAAAAATCCAAATCACCACTCCTTATATCTTTATTTTACACTCCCATTAAAACAGTATTCAATGGTAGTGCCATGATCCAAAGTGAACGTATACACAGAAACCCGACCGGGGCAACTAATAGCTGCTATTGTGTGCAGAGTGTTTTTAAAGGTGCATTATGTAAAACTGGAGGCTGATTGATTCAAGAATCGTTTAGACTCAACTGGCACAAAATGTGAAGTAGGCACGTGATTTAACAGTGACTCAGGTGAATGATGAGAATCATTTTTTTTTGTCATTTAGGTCTAAACACTCCTCACTTCAATGCAATTTCACATAATGCGCTTTTAAATTTGCTTATTTTCATGGCAAAAAAATTTCCACTTACAACTACTCAGCGATTCCATTTTGGACACACTCGTGCTTCTTGTGAACGGAATTTTGATTTTGTGGAAAAGCTTTTAGTGTCTTAGCGATACTAAATGCCAGTTTATTGGATTTGTTCATAGAAGGGTTTGTGGCCCCTTAAAGCAACAGTTCACCCAAAATACAAAAAGGAAGAAAGAAAAGGCAAAACTGGCAAACTGTACCGACCTGCCTCTAATTCATACTCACTGGGGGTGGATAGATACAGCGTGTGGGTGCTCTGTGGCAGGAAATAGTTCCCAATGAAATCATTCACCTGTGGTCTGTGGTTTATGCTAGCTGTGTCGCGTTTGGAGATGCTGTTTTGTAAATTACAGTGCAGCTGGAGGCCTCACCAAATCACACAGAAACTATCGTCATGGATACATTCCACAACGGGTTAGTAGGGAAAATGCATTCTATTTTTGGGTGAACTGTTGCTTTAAAGGCACCGTAATACAGGTTTCTTCACAGGTTTTGCTATGTGAAATCCCTGAATCTGTGTAAAATCATATCCACACAAACATCATACTAGTGGAGGATGATTTAATTAGTCAGTATTTGATACCTAATGCACTGGTCTAACCCCAAGTATGCTGTTTTATTTAGATTTTATTGTTTAGATATTTGGATTTTCTGCATATTTTCTATCCCCTCATCCATCCCCATGTCCTTACTCCTCTAGTCCCCCTTCGCCTCTTTGTATTCTGAACACAGATCCATTTCTCCAGGTCACATCGAACTGACACTTTTAATTTCCTAATGGGGAGCTGGCAGAGCAGTGGGTGTGCACCAGGACATTGACGCTGATAGGCCCACAAACAGAGGGGCGGTGCAGATGTATGGTTATGGGCCAAATTGATATAGCGCAGTGCAAGGTTGGAGAGAAGTGTTATGTAAGCCTAATGGCAGGGGTAGAGAATCAAGTTATCATGAGCCTGTTTTAGATTTTCAGGCGAATTTTGCCGGTGTCCTCGACTCAATTGTCACCTGTCATGATTGAGGGTTGGAGTGGAGGTGTGAATGTTAAAATTGCCATCATCATGGCTGCTGTTGACTGCTATTGAGATCATTCTCATAACTATAATTGATCCAGGCAAAGAGCTGAAAAGCACACTTTAATGGTGAGTGACGGCAGAGCTGGAGCTACATTTCAGAGCATTCATGCCGGTAGGCGAAACACTGCAACATGGAGTCGCCATAGATCTCATGCTTTGAACAGTTATCAATGCAAAACATGTGCTTCCTCATTTTTCCTCCTCTGTCACAACAAATAATGGGATCAATCAATGCTGGGGAAAATTTACATAATGTTGATTGAATCAAAGAGATTAAACTATGGCGCAAGCTGGGATTCAATTTAGATGTCATTTTCTAGGAACGGTGTTTGTCTCCTCGGGCCCTCTTGGTTAAGACAAAACCAGGCATGGATAAATCACATCAAAAGAAATTTGATTTCTGATAGGCCTTCGCTTCTGCGCCGATGTGTGAAGCTTTCTGAGATGGTGTTCAATGGCGAGTAACATTTCAGGCTGCCTTATCACATTGACAGACAGGTTTCCTTGCTTCCATCCTTCACTTGCACAGCTCTTTATGCATCTTAATGAGTGTGCGCGCTGGATTTCATAACATATTTAGACCCATTTGTCTTTTTAGACGCATTTTGTCCTTCATGACAGTGAAAGCGGGTATTATGAATAGAGTACCGGAAGGTGATAATGGCGATGATGGCAATGATGATGCTGATATGGATAAATTCTTCCTTACAGTGGGATATATATTGACAAAACAGCATTACCTTAAATCACCAGACACAGAGCTGTGAATAAAAACACAGAGAATGCAGGGGTGTGGTTGGTTTTTCTTGAGTTTTGTCATTATAAATTCTACACAGCCGAACAAACAAACAAAAGATACATCAACACGCCACAGAGCTCACAATAGCGTACCACAAAATATACAGTATACAGAGAGAGAGAAAAGTAAAGCACTCTGAATATTTCTTAAACCAATAATCCTAAATTTAAAAAAAAAAAATCTCTCTGTGAAAAAGCAAGGAAAATGACACAACTCAGTAGTTCCAAAAGGAAGACCCCCTCCCCCCCTTTAAAAAAAACAAACATTTTTTATACCACAACATTTTTTTTCTTATAAAACAAATAAAATCACAAAAGATGCCCCAAGTTCAAGGTTCACTTATCTGTCTTCACCCTCCATCACAGGCTGGCAAACAGTCGACAAGTTTATGACGAGATCAGTAGACATACATTGAAAAAAAACACAAAAAAACAAAACAAAATGAGCCTCATGGGAAGAGATAGTGGTTTGAGATGACCTTCAGATCAAGGCCATTGGTTCCAGTGTACAACAAAGTTAAAGGGCACGTCTAGCCGCTACCACACCTCTCCGGCCTGCCGACAGTGTCATAAAAAGAACTTGTGAGGGCGGAAGAGAGACGTCAGTACTGCGTACCTAAACACTGAAACACTTCCCGCTAAAGACACGCCAGAACGCTTTGACAGTTTTGGTAAAAATAAGCGATGCGTTACATGCTCCAGCACCAAGCCCAGTCCTTCCCATTTCTTCCCTTCCCCTGCTCATATCAAATTGGAGTGGACCTATGCCAGTGGTTTCTCTTAACAGGTGAATCTGTAACTACTGTGCCGCAGCCCTGGGACTCCCATTTGGGAAACGACAGTGCGGCTGGCCGTGGTTTGAGATTGTAAACAGGGGAGAGAAATGTTCCCCCATTTCACCAGAGTGCTCCAATTTTCCAGTGAGAGCTGATGGTAATTTGGCCCTCTGAGTGTAACCGCCATGTACTGAATTTGTGACAACGGTTTCCTCCTAGGGAAAAAAAAAAAAAAAAAGACTGAGGGCTGTGAAAATCTTGTTAAGAAATGGTAGCGGTAATGGGCTCAGGCCAGCAGCGTAGTAATCGCAGACACATTCAGCTCCACATCATGTACAGCACACCTCATCCTGGATAGACGGGGTATACCGTACTCAAATTTACAGAGAAAAGGCAAACAAATGATGTGATAAAACATAATATATAAGTACACTGGAAATTAAGAAAACAAATTTGTACAATCCAATAGCTTGTTTTTTTCTTTTTTCTCTTTTTTTTTTTAGCTGGAACTAAAAAAGGAATGAAATTAGAGAGAGAGGATTGGCATTATTAAATGTATGGGCTGTTGCTAAGCAAAGGACTAATTAAGGATATGGAAAAATATAAACATTCACAGATGGCAAAAACTAATTAAGCAAACAGCACTAAAGCATACATGGAGCATCTTTTAGCTGAAATGTTGCAGCCATGTGTGCCAAACTACTTGTTTGAGGATTAAATATTGTGTGCAACCAATAAATCCTGATTTATTATTGAAGTGAATGCAATAGCCTGACAACGTGTGATTTATATATATATTATTTTTTCTCCCAGTGTGTATGCATGGCAGGCAGAGAATAGGATAAGTGCAGACTCCAAGACTGAACAGTTACCTCAGCGTTACACTTCCATGTGGAGCATTAAGCAAACAAGCAAATTCACACACATGTGGTGCAACGTGGCGTGGACACACACTCTCCAGGAAAGCACAGTGGTCTTAATGGCATTTTGTGTTGATTTGGGGTAGATAAGAAGAAGAGTACGACCGCGGTGCCTGGAAAGTGCCGTCCACATCGCACTGTACAGCTGTTTTCAGCAATGGAGTCAACCGAGGATGTGACTGGTGAGTAAAGGAGGAGAATCATGTCCAGTGATTTTTGCATCGGCATGATTTGAAACCTGGGAAGACATGGAAGGGAGGATCTACATCTTTTCGGGCAAAGCTATAGCTCCTAAAAGAAGTAGCTCCACCTAATAGGTCTGCTCCAGGTTGCATGAGGCCCGTTTCCACCGCAGGAACTTCGGGATAATTTAACGGGGCCGGGGCCGCTGTTGCGTGTCTCCACTTATTGGGTGGAAACGGGCCTAAAAACAAGCTCGCCCATTGACATACATACTGTGCTGTGCATTTCACTCTCCCTAAATCAAGTGATTTCCATGATCAACCCCCACCTCCTCCCTTCTATACAGAATAGGCCCATACAATCCCCTCCACCTTGTGCTGGCTTGATTCGCTCCTCAGCTGTAAATAAAAAAACTAGCCCTGTTGTTGTTGTGAATGCTGTCCTCCTTCCCTTCATCCCTCTGTCGTTTACTTTCATTGTCGTGGTTCATCACTGCCAGAGAGAGAGAGAGAGAGAGAGAGGGAGGGAGAGAGAGATCAGGGGAATGTCAGTTTCACCAGTGTGACATCAAATTTATAATGGCTCCTGCCTATAATGTTAATCACCGCCACTTCATCCCAAAAGGGAGGCATGCACCATTCAAAAATGTGACACCCCCTCTTGTAAAGCGACTGCAAGCCATGACTCAAATCCTCAGCTGACAGAACGATAGCATTTAAGACTAAAACATCCACATATATTACTAAATTAAACAAGGGAAATGTCAAGAATATATTTATTTCCAAGATGGATAAACAGCATTTGTGTTGACTGGGTGATAAATATCCCCACTAGACTTCACCTACAGCCTGTATTTATCATAATATCCTATGAGAGAGTGCTGATACACTGTGGGAACACTTTTGCATTCAGATGACAGCGACATATGATATATTACATTTGCATTAATACTAACAATATTCACTGATCACGCCAAATGAAACGGTCAGTGTGACTTGGTTGCTGCTTGCGTGACTATGCCTCCTTTAGGATGCTACAAACAGATGCAGGCATTCACGGCTGGGCGACCATTTAGGGGTAACAATCTATTTGTTTGGGGGGTCTATGCAAAATCCAATTTTCCAGCACTCATCCAATCCAACGCTGAAACACATCTTGGCAGACTTTGTGACAAGGGTATACATAGTGTTTATTGTGTTCCAGTGCTGATTTTCAGTCCTAACATTTTACATTTAACCTATGGCAATCCACGTTATACATTACAGAATCAGAGTATCGCATCTGACAGTTTTATGAGACTGTTATGTGATCTGCATTATAGCATTAAATCTGCATCTGCTGTGCTGTTTGTGAGTGTGTGCGTGGTGCAGCGCGAGACGCTCCTAAGGCTGTTGTCGAATTTGAGAAAACAAAGTCGAGATTTTCTCTTTAGCATAAAGTTAAATCCCTCTCCGGCTTTGTTGCATCCTTTTCCGACATCCTAAAACGCTGTCTGCTGAAACATCACTTGGCGCGATGGCATATGGAGAGGCAGACTTCTCCCGGCTCCTCATCATATCATCCATTTCAATAAAGCCAAATGTCTCGGCAGTGTTTTCGCAATTTCTAGAAAGCTGTCATGAAGTTTACCGTCGGTGGTTTAACGAATCACATGGCTCGCTTAAACTGGATTTCACATTTTGGCTCATAAACATCCCGGGAGATACTTATTTCATTGTGAAATTCTTTATGCTTGTGATGGCGCTTTTGGATCAACTCTGTAGTAATGTCACACTCTGTGGCAATCACTCCATCATCACGGAGTCAGATTTTTCTTTTTTTTTTTTTTTAAACTATTCCAGAGACTCAATCAGGATGATAGATGTGTCTGGAGATATTTCTACTGGCTGAACTGCTATGCTCATAAATGTCAAAACTGATTTCCTAAGTATTCTTTTTTTGCCTGGAGTTGACAGTGAGTGTTTTTTTTGTTTTTTTTCCCCAATTACAGACTCTCTCCAGGCAAAGTAAACAACCATATGACCATTCTCAGTTCTGTGCTGCTGCAGTGTGTTTGAAAGACACTGCTGTGATTATTCTACCCCCTCTCTAAGCTTCTGTTACGTGCTTGTACCCTTCCAAAACGTCTGCATGCAAAGCTTTTTTTTTTTTTTTTTTTTTTTGCTGGCATTCCTGTGATTTTCTGCTCTGATGCTTTGCACGCAGGGGTGCAGAGGAGGGTAGACTTTCCTAAACACAACTGATGTACATTCTTATTTGTAGAATGAAGGCTGACATCAATACTTCTCACATACTGTATATTTGGAGCACACATCATAGTGAGTAGTATGAGGCGGATAGAAATTCAAACAGATGTCCACTGAACATGTGTTATAGTGATGGTTATTTTCTTTATGTTTCATTTCTGGTCACATACTGTATTAGAGGTGCTCCTCAGTTTGAGCTGTTGTTGGCCATGACAGTGTGCTCATGTGGCCTTAACTCTACACTCTTTACTTTATCATCCTCCATTACAGACTAGTCTAGCATGACAGCTTAATTTAGACCTAGCTGTCCGTGGAAAATCTGCCTCCCGGTCGGCAGGACACACCGACCAAAACCAGTGTCCATGACCCTTGACTCTTTAATCCTTCCCCACTGATACCTGTCTGTCTGTCTGCCTGTCTGCCTGTCTGCTGGCCTTACCTGTTCTGTGGCCGGTCTTTTGTTGAGGAGACCGGCCTCTTCGTTGGCCTTCTCTGTCTTCATCTCCACCACAATGTCATTGTTCACCTCTCCACTGGCCCTGAATGGAGGGAAAGAGAGAGGGAAAGTCGGTGATGATGCAGTGAAAGATGTGGATGTATTATTGATGACCTGAACACGAAGAGATGAAGCTCTAGGTGGCTGAAACAGGCGGATTTGAAACACTTAGATGTTGAATTCTACCCTACAGGCAGGTGTCATTCACAGTTACATCCCATTTACGTCTGTCTAGCTCTAGTTCACATTTCCACTCATCATTTTGCAATTTAGGTATTCAATTTGATTTTTTTTGCATTACGACTACTCATTTTTTTTGCTGTTTTAAAAACTTAACAGTCAAACCTTGCTTTAAATTAACCGCTGCCCTGACTACGATGCCAAAAATAAGAAAACATGGCTGTGACAAAAACATTATCATGGCGACATGTTTCTGAGGGATCGGTTCCTGGCGGACATTTCCATTTGCTATTTGTCGTGTCAAATATCCACTTAACATGCAAACTAGGATGAAGCATTTAATTCCCTCCCTCCCTCGCCCCTGCACTCACACTTCCTTCTTGTCCTTCTTGCTGCAGGGCAGCTTGCCGCTCTTGTTGAGGAAGTAGAGGAGAGCCACCAGCAGCAGGAGCAGCAGGACACACACCACCACGGCTATCACCACCCCGCTGGAGCCTCCCTGCTGCTTGTCAGCTACTCCACCGCAGCGGAGGGACACATGGAGGGAGGGATGGTGGGATGGAGGGTTGGTGGGATGAT
>OMLB01026227.1:0-20184 GCA_900302555.1 Myripristis jacobus | reverse complement strand
TATTAAGTTTGACACAATTAGTTTCAGGGTTTCCCCCCACACCAATAATTTAACAATATGTTAAATTATTATTACAATTCAGCTACCAATGAATGAGCAGTAGTATGCATGTGATAACATAGATTGCAAAATAAGCCGAAGTGATACCTCTTCTCTGAATAGACAAGCTAAGCCAGTGTGCTGCTGTTAGCCAGTGAAAATAGACTGGAGTGACAACTCTTCGCTTTGTTACACAATCTATGTCAGTGCGCTGCGGTAGTCTGGAAATCTTCTTTGCCTTTGCCAGACGAATTCTGCGATACTCCGCGTTAAAAATAGACTCTGTTTTATTTGGCTAATTCCGTGATTCCGTCCGTGATTATAGGGCCCTACCACTGTTATAAAAAAATAGCGGCGCAACTTGGTGGGCGTTCTCCTGGTAATTTCTCTGCCTGAGAAGCTGTGCCCTGGCTCATAATCAGGATCGCATTTCGACGGCCCCACGTAGCGAATCACGGTGCAGTAATACGGTCACATGTTTGTTTAAAGCTCCAAACCCGGGAACGGCCAAACTGACGTCTATGTCTCTCCCAGCGTCAAAGGCGAGCGCCACTGCCGGCAGAAAGGGGGTAACTACGCCTACGTTCCTCCCGTCATAAATGGGTTAAGAAAAAAAAAAGGAGCGACAACAGGTATGGCATCGCTTGACAGTGTTTAACTGAATTAGGCTCATTGCAGACGTCATGGTGTATAGGTTGTCTTCACATGGTTCTCAAAAATTCTCACCACAGTGTATATGACTTTGACAGTCTGTCATTTAAACATCAGCATCTTCATTACCCCTCTTTATAAAAAGTCTAAAAATGGTAGAGAGTATTAATTACGCATACCACGAGAAAACTAATCTTCCCCCAGATCTTATTCCCCCCTCACTCTTTCAGAAGTGGTGTCAACCCTACTGAAAATAGCAATCTGCTAATCGTGCTAAATAAATGGGACTCCCTGCCAACTCATCTCCATATAATCACCAGTCCTTCAGGAGCCAACAAGCCTGTGTGCTCTAAGCCTTTCTAGCATGGAGAAGCTGAGAGAGACAAGGGTTGGGGTGGGGGGTAGGCTTAGCTCTGCATTTGGCAAGGCCAGAGAGGAGAGATGAACAACTGTGTCATGATGTGACTGGGGGGTGTATGACGGGGGATGGCACCTAATCACCTTCCACCTGATACAAAAGCTAGGATTTTTGCAACATTCGTTTATCTAAGGAAAGTTGAAGTAGCACATGTGCTCTTTTTCAGTACTGTCATGTTTCACACACATAGAGTATCCTGGATTCACACCTGGGTGTTGCACAGAACAACCATCCGAGAGCAGAGAACACCTTGTCAAGGGCACCTCAGCCATGGTTTCTGACTGCAGAGGGAGGGGAGAGTCTTACCCAGTCAAGAATTTCCGTACCCATCTAGAGATCTGACCAGGAGACCTTCTGGTTGTGCTTCTCTGGGCTACTATCACATATTGGAGTAGATGTACTCCACAAACCTGGGTCAAACTGTGTTTGCAAATCATTTGTAGAATTTGCCCTTTTTCCTGGAGTGCTAGAGGAGTGGTACATGCCCCATTTCCAAAGTGATTTGGCGCTTGTGCTTCCGTGGCCTTGCCAGAAGAATGGGATATGGTATTGAAGTAAAAATGAACAGCTTCAACCTCTGGACTGACGCCAGTGCTGACTGCTTCGCCTAATATTTTGGGTTAGCTTGGAAGGTTTTATTTGTTGACATAGTAGGAAACAAGTTTTAAGCTGCAATGGAAAAAAAAGAAAATAAATAGCATTAGCTAGCTTAACATTACAGTAGTCGAAACTGACGTTTGTCTTGGGACATGTTGCCAGTACTAGTCTGATGGCAAATGTATATTTAAAAATAGATTACAGTAAGACGATAACACATGTAACAGATCCGCCCTGTGTCTTTCTAATGCTACAGTTTACTATATTATATAACCAGAAACTCCATTCATTGACAACTTCTACAGTCTATTGATCAAACAATAGGCAAGGCTCTTTGCGTGAATGCAGTTCCTTATGTAGAGCTGTTAAAAGCAAGTGTCTTCCAAAAATGTCCAAAACACATTGTAGTTTGTAAGAAGATTTAAAACTTTGTCTGCCTCAGTCGATGCCTCCTGCTGCTTCTGTTGTCATACAGTCTGCTAGTGTGTTGGCTTTTGTATTATGACTGTATTGTTTGTAATTTGCTCACTGGGTTGACACATGTTGCACACCTGTCTGGCCATGAAGTTGCCCTTCAAGATTTCAAGCGAGTTTTTTCATGCCTGGTTTGAGGATGAGGACGGCGGTGTCATCCTGTTTGTTGTAAATTTGTAGGCATATAAAGCCCTTTGAGTGTGTAAACAGTGATACTGGGCTTTAAATAAACTTAAACTTTATTTTACATCGCAATGGTAATCAAAAAAAATTGAGTTTTTTGTCACTCTGGTCTGTATCAGAGCTATTGTAAAGCTGAAATAAGCCTTAGCCCTATAATGGTTTCCTCTGGCAATTTGGTAACTAGAGGGGAGGAGGAGACTTGCATTTTACAGCTCCACATTAGAAAATACAGTTGAGCCTGGTGATCCATCAATGAAAACAGCTTACACCTGAACTTTCCAAAGAGCATCCACCTGTGTGTGTGTGTGTGATCATACCAGGAAAAGACCCGGCAGCATTTCTGCTCTCTTCTGCACCCTGAATAATAACAGTAGAAGGTGCTTGTAAACACACTCATTATAATGTGTCTAGCGGCATCTAAACACATGTGAATATGAAAACTTGGTGTCCTCTGCATTCACAGATATCCATGATCGTTATGGTGTCGCAGTCCTCTGGGCCCTTTGCGGTGCAGAAATCTCAAAATGACCCATCATGCTCCATCCTTATCAAGCCTTCATTTGAACTTCCTCTAGCCAGCGAGAGAGCAAGTCCGTTATCCTCATTCACAACAGCCAGGGGCATGATAGGAATCAGCCACTGAAGGGACAGCCAGTCTGATACCATAGCTTATAAAATGTGTCAAGATTGGTGGGGAAGATTGTTCTGCCGTGTGCGAGTGCACATGTCTATCTACATCTAAATTGAATTTATTTATTTACTTACCTAACCTGTATTTATGGCAGTAAACTCATATTTAAACAAACAGGTTAACTAAAATCTATATTCTATGCATTTGCAGTGGCAGCCTAGGTTTGAGATTAAGAATAACAGCAAGGTAGTTATACAGCTGAACAGTAGGCACTGTAGCACAACAGAGAAAGAAATGGCAGACACCAGCACCCATACATGTTGCTCAACACTAGATAATGATTCACAGACACTTCATTCTCCAGTGTTTTAATGACACGTTTTAATGAATGTGATTCCCTCACAACTGTGACATTTAAACACCCACCATGATATTTAAGGGGTCGAATCAAGCAAAACAGCGCTCTTCCCCTCACCTTGAACGGAACATCTCCGATCACCCAGTTCCCTTATTCCCTTGAGGCCTCAGTGCAACAGCGCCTCCCGTAGGCCAGCCGACACGCACGTGAATATACTGAGCACTCCTGCCAGCTTCTCCTTGTGGAAACAGAATGGCGGTGAGATCACAGACGGCCCCCCAAAGTGCATGTTTACCTGCCGCTGCTGTGACAGGCCCTCATAAATCACTGTTATCTCCCACCGGTGGCACACGCCGCTTTTGTCCTTCACACAATGAGGGCCTCCCTCCATGATGGCTGCAGACAGTTTGCAAGCAGCAGGGCAGCTGGAGGCTGATGCCCTCCTCTCAATGTGAGCATGTGTGTATATGCACGCACACACACACGCACGACCACAAGCACCCCCATCCAATCTCATGTCATCCCACTCACGTTATTCTTGTCTCTGCTCATTACCGCGCCAGACATATTTGAAATTTTAAGCTAAGTTCCCTTCCTGAAAACTCCACCCTTCATGGACATGTCAGCGCGAGGCGGTGAGCTCACCTTGGCGCTGGTAAAAACGTCCCCCCTAGCATTTACACAAGCTCAGATGCCATGTCCGAGATGAGTCAACATAAATCAGTGCCTGCACAGAAAATGCAGTTTATTTTTGCAGCGAGTGAGATGCCGTTGTTTACTGTTCTCATTTTGGCCAATGACATTAAGTTACAAACAATTAGAGGCTTTAATGGGATGCGTGAGACCGTGTAGGTAGAGTGAGAGGTGTTTTGATGGATTTGCGCGTGCCGACACACATGCAATGAATTGTGTACTATGGGAACAAAGGATTACAAATTACACATAATGCAGATATAATTACCATATTTCTAATAGAATCATTCTTCCAATAACAATACAATCCATTTGCATTACAGCAGGGACAGTGGAATTGTGGTGTGATATATGTTCCACGGAGGAATTCCCCCGGTATCATAAGGCCATATGGCATTCCCTCTCAGCATGTAGCGCTGTCAATGTATTTCTTCTCTCCCTCGCTCCCTCTCACTATGCCCAAGGCTTTGTGTTTGCCTCGGTGCGTATGTGCCTGTGCCTCTTTGTTTATTTACCTATTTTCCCGGCGTTATCGGTGCACCGCACACCAGGGGCCTATTGACACCTAGATTCAGCTCATATATCAAATTAAAACTGTAACTCTCATCTGCAGTGAGCAACCCTCCTCCCCTCTCCCTCCCCTCCAAGATTGACACTTTTATTGCATGCACACACCCTCCCACACATAGAGCAAATACACTTGCAGTTATCGGCAGTGAGGCTGGGTAATTTCCAACGTAATAATAGAGATTTGGTTTGCCTATGAAAGTCAATGGGGTATATTCAGTCTTTTTGTGATGTAATGGCAGGTATTAAGATTTTTTTTTTTTTTTTCATCCTGAAGGCGTGGATCACATTCAAGCTTCTTTTGTGTGTTGCTATGTCTTTAAAAGGTGTTTGGTTATGATTTAATTTATTTACACTAGGAGTGGGAAAATTCTCGAAAGAAGCAGAAGGAACAGGCCTCTTTTTGCACTAGATATCCAACCATGGTCTCTTTATATTAAGGAAATTGTCCAGTTGTTTTTTTTGGCATTTCTGCTTTATTTGACAATGACAGTAAGACTGTTTTCTAGATTAATAGTTAAAAGCATTTCACACCTTGGCGAAGATCACAGTAAATAGTGACTATGAGAAGCATTTTGTCCAGTGAAAGGATTTTCAATTTGTAATAAATGCAGTAGGCTTATCAAAAACTTGAAGCATCTTTGAAATTACGCTGTTACCTGAAAACCCTTTAACTCTTTGTGCCTACAGGGTTCTGTTCAACTGCAACTTGACATGGTGCTAGGTATGCCTCATGACAATGAGTGGAGGCATCCAACAGAAGTGTCCTTGAGCAATACACTGAATCAATATCAGGTCTATGGGTGTTCTTCTGTGATTGAACCACATGCTCTGACATCCTTTTGGCAAGGAAATTAACTACCCACAAAGTATCACATTAATGGTATGAAACTGAAAGTAAAGCTTCTCTTTTCTTGAAAAGCCGACAGTTTGGAGTTGAAAGATTCTCAGCCAACAGTTTCAGTGTTGATCAGTATGCTAACTAAAAATGGCAGATAAAAAGAAGACATGGGGAGAAAAAAAGCGACGATAGTTTGGTGAAAAATTGTAGATAAATAATGATACAAGAACTGTGGTGAAATAACTGCAAGGCACAAGGACACTTGGAAGAAGGAGGGGAACATAAACATCAGAGATTACAAGGAATAGAGACGAACTAAAATGTATTGCCTGTAGCATTGACCCTTCCTCTTCTTACTAATGACTGCAACGTCAGCAATCTAGGAATTTGAGCCTATTTTACTGTTGCTTTCATTGCATGTCAGGATAACACTATAAGCAAATGGAGAAAAAAGGAGAATGAGAGATAAAAAGTGCTGGATTGCTGACTTAAGGCTTGTGTGTGTGTGCATGCTCGTGCTTGTACTCATGAATTTAATCTCAGTGTTGTGGCCTGTCAGAGTTTAATCTTGTTTCAGAGAGATAAGGGTGACAAGAGGAACTGACACAATATGCACAGATACTTCTGTCATGGTTGAATATGAACGAGATGCACAAGTGGTAAGCTGGAAGATGGGGGCCGAAGCACAGCGATGTTGAACTGACAGTCCCCCGTAATACTAACGCTTAACAGGTAAACGTACACCAAGCTGCACTAAGAAAGGGCACTGGAAAATGCCAATGGCCTAAAAATTTTAATTAGCCAACATTTGATGAATAATGTTGCATAACTCACGGGGCAGTTGCTTGGAGTAAGGACTGTTTCATCTGTTTGGTTCCACTAAACCATATCTACCTATAACAAAAATATGTGTGCTTGTGCATTTTGTGGTTGGGGAGCTATGCATGACTGGAGTGACAGAGGCTTTGTTGACTGAGCCCAACTTTTGACAATATTAGGCAATATGAAAAAACAAAAACCAAAAACCAAAGTGCTCACCTGGGGGCAGCTCACCCCCAAATTCAACCGTGCTTCTTTTCACATTTGTTTTAAATCACTCTTTCGCATTACACTTACCCTGGGGTTGGAGAAGGTTTTTCACACTTATTATTGCAATCAGGGTGGAAGAGAAATGTGTTTATTTTTAAGAATTTCTAAAATATAATATTTAGGTTGCTGAGAACTGTGTAACCCAGAAAACAGTCTATCACAGTGGTAAAAAGTGTATTTGAGTGACAGCATTGTTGCAGTTTAATGCCACTTTACTTGTGGTGATGGTAAGCTGTTATGAGCTGTTCCCCGGTTGCCGCCAACACAAAGTGAACTCAACCTTGTTGTTGTCACACTACATTTTTCACCCTGGGGAAATCACATCTCCCCGGGGTGAAAAATTTCAACCCTGGTCCCAAACAAGGTTGAATTCAGTCTGGGGTGAAAGTTTCCGCCCTGGGCTGAAAATAAATGTAAAACTGCTTGTGTGATTACCCCGGGGTCGCCATGGGTTGAAAATAGAAGTATGGAAGTGCCTTAAGGCAATCACTGAATCAAATGTAAATAAACACACAGAGGCTGGCTGGTAATAACCTGCACATGTGAAAAGATAACAAAAATGAAAGAAAAAAAAAACATTAAGTGAGGCATGTGGAGACTTGATTCCTGAGATGTCATTTCAAAACGAAAAAACAGGCCTCTCTTTTTTGGCATTTTCACTAAGCAAGTCTTTGAGGGATAAGTCATCTAAAAATGAATGCTTTGTCATCATGTACTCAACCTAACACCAGTCACCGGTGCGTCCACATAACCCACAGCATGTTACCTAGCACAGCTCCATGTCAGCCAGTTCTCCAAACTGAGGTGAACGGGGATTGGTCCTTTAGAGCTCCAAAAAAGCAAAAACGGACCAGAATATCTCTGAACTCAAGTCAACACAAAAACCGTTGTTTTCTCGTGTTCACACTCCCTCACACCCACATTGAGTTTTCATGCTTAAGTTACTGTGAGCCAGCAACCTCCATTACTGTCTTTCTACCAGTATACTGATATTATGCAGCATCTTGAATTGATAAAATATGTATTGGCTCATTATTTAGTCATTAATGTGTGTAAATTCATGTACTGTATGTATTCATGTATGCAAATTATTGCTACAGTAAAATACACAAAGACTTCACCCAGTCATACAATGAACTATTATATGTATAATTGCCCTAAGGTGTGGCTGCATAGACTACTGAACAAACATTAAGAGATGGTACTCATTTAGTTCTCACTCAGAGCAAAAACACTTGTCCTATAATGTCACAGTTTAGAGATTTGTCACAATTATTAGTCACTGGATGACTTTGACATTCAAGATTCCAGTCTCTCAAATGCTACTAGCCTACGCACTTGGCTCCCCGTAGCCAGTAATTATAAGCAATAAGGATGAGAAAGATACTTCGTGACAAAATGACACATTAACTACTTGGAAAAAGTGGCACAAGCTCCGAGAACTTATGGTACTTTCTGAAAGGTAGTAGTTAACCTAAGTCCTCGTCTGACGAAATGAAAACAACTTTGGCAAATTGGATCCTCTGCGTTTCTTAGCTATGAACCTCAAGTAATGGGTATTGGATTTCTTTTTGTCTATTTCCTGGATAGATATGCTGTTTTGGAGACTTTAACTTAAACCTAACAACTAAGATTGCTCAAGATGCAGATGCTAAACTTTTGACCAAATCTGAGATGTGATCGCTTTACTATCCTCTCTGCCTCACAGCACCAGCGGTCTGTAGAATCGATTTTAAAATTTTGCTTTTAACATTTAAAGCACTACAGGTAGGCTCTGAGTTATATTTCAGATCAGTTAATCCCCTATGAACCTGAACGCAGCTTGAGATCACCAGGTAGGGCCCTTTTAGAGTTTCCTAGAACAAGTCTCACTATAAAAGGGCAACCAGGCCTTTGCTGTCCGAGCCCCTCGGCAGTGGAACTCACCGCCTGAGGAGCTGAGACGAGCAAAGGTACTATCTTCTTTGAAGTCACTTCTTCAGACATACTTCTGTGTTAAAGCTTTTATACACAGAGGCTGTCTTTCCCTTGTTTTATTTATTTTATTTTTTATTTATTTGTATTTTTCTTTTACCCATTAAAGTCTTTACACAATCATTGCTCTATTGATATGCTGTTACTGAGATGGTGACTAATTGTTTAATCTCTGTCCTACTACTTTACAATGTCCCATATTAACGTTTCTTACCGCTGTACTTTTTTGGTAATGCCTTTGTGAAGCACCTTTTAAACTATTTTTGAAAAATGATATATAAACTTTGTTATTATTTAGGTCTCCATATCTGCAGTGTGCTCTGGTGTGTGAATATAATAATGTGATACTGTATGTCTTCATCTTAAAGACTCAATCAGTATGACTGGGTGGATTTGAAAAAAAAAAGTGCAGGAATTTTCGTGTATTACAGATTTTATTTGGCTCATACTGTTTCAGACACTGTTTTGTATACTGTATGCCTAGGTGTGCTCATGGCCAATACATCTGGTGATACAGTTAGTGTGGGCCTCAAACACAGGCAGCTCCATTGCTGAGCACAGGCTGAATTGGCAGGAAGGAGGTGGAAATCAGCTCCTAGCTGATGAGATTAGGAGTAGAGGGATTAGACAAGGTTACCATCATGCACATGTCCACAGAATGTCGCAGGCCAGCATAATGCAGCGGTATCCATCAAGTAAGATTGAATGCACTGTTGATATCAGTGTGACTGTTTTACTTTTCGGTTTTTAACAGTGTCAGTGTTCCTCTGTATTCATTCAGCAGCGGGCCGCCACCACAGAAAGGATATTACCACCGCTGCAATTTCTGGACTTTTGTTAATATCATGGACTTGTGTTTCCCCTACACTCTGTTTATGGATTTTGTTGCTTGAGCTCTGTGTGTCCCTCATGTTTACCTGTTGCTTTGCACTGCACACCTGGTCTGTGGTCCTCTCGTCATTGAAAAACAAAAATCAGCGTGTAATTGTGTGCACGTATCCACTAATATCTTTGCCCGTAAATGGTAAGAAAAAAAAAGAGTTAACCCATCAGAGCCCTGTAAATTTTCAGGTCCAATTTTATATTAATGTAGCCGGTATAATACCAGAGACAATGGCCAAACACACACAAGAGAAAGCTTAATTCCACAGATTGTAAAAACAGAAATATTGAAAGATGAGGTTGTTTCAAAACAATGTTATTAGGCTATTAAGCAAGACCATTACTCTGATAAATATTACTTGTTGAATCCATCTTTTTGAAGAATATGAAATAGCATAGCTGAGAGAGAGATGAAGGGAGGTAGAGCAGGGTAGACACAGAAGGTCATGATTAAATTGAAGTCTTGTATCTTGACTGAAAGAATAAAACTTGTGACCTTGCAGATGCAAATATCTAAAAAATGAAGACAGCACAGCATTCATCAACATCTATGGCAAAAAGGAAACATTTTAATTAGTAATTAATTTGCATAAAAAAGAGACCAAGCTGTTGATTGTGCTGATGAAGTCATATCTTCAGAATTCAAAGAGAAAGACATTAAAAAGGACAAGTGACTACAGTGAAAGTGTCCCTTTTTGTTGTAGGAGATGCTGGCGCTCCTCCTCCTGATCTATCAGCTCGGTGAAAAAAAAAAAAAATGGAACTCATCACTGCATCTTTGCCTGCTGTACCCGAGGACCAAATATGGGAATGTGAAAAACTGGGTAATACAGCCAAACAGCTAGCTGTTAATAATGAAAAGTTGTCCCAGCTTTCTTTATGAAGTTGTCCCAGTTTTGATGTTCTCCCAAGTGGGTAGTTCATAAATATTGTGTGGAAGCCAGAGTCACAACCACTGATTGGAGAGGGAGCATTGTCGAACAATGAAACTGATATAACTCACGGTGTATAGCGACCTAACTTTAACTATATGGTGGGGAGTGAACTATAAAATCTTCTGGCTCAGGTTTCAGATGAAGATTTTACTACACATGACTTAAATTTTGCAGCTTGTTTTTCTGCTTTGTAGTGTAGAGCTTAGTCACTAGTGAAAGTAGTGTTATTGAATATGTGAAGAAATGCCCCTGAAAAAAGCTTTGCTGTTCTTGGTGTAAAATGCATAGGACGTGTAAAGTGTGTAGGTGCAGCAACGTAGAAGGAATTGTTCAGCTGCTGCATATTGCTGCAACAGGAATAGAAGATGGTGCACCTCTTTGAGTTTTTATACCTCAGAACAGGGGAATGGTCCTATGCAGCTAGAGGGAAAGAATTTGTCACTGCTAACACTGCTAAAGCCCGTCCCAAACAGGCTCACATTCAAACCATGAACACACAAGTGTCTGCCAAGTGGCATATGTCAGAAGGGCTGCATACCCCTTTCTAGCAGAAGACTGAGACCGAGCACTTTTGTCTTTTGCAGTGATGAGCAACAGTTTAGCTAAATTTATCTGATATATTTTTTTACCCAAGTATTTTATGTTTGGCTGAAGTGAATAAAAAGAGATGCCAATTGAATCAAGATACTTTTGTGTACTCTATTTTATATTTCAGAATACTCGTTTAAGAATACTGGTTACAGTATACATTGAAATATTTAAAATAGAACAGGCACTGCCGAATTCAGATACTTGGAATACACACACACACACACACACACACACACACACATGCTCTACTGGTCATTAGGTGCCTGGCTGGTATAGTGAGAAGTGGAAGCTGCTGATATTATTTATTTTGCTTTAGTTTGATAGTGACAGAAAGAGACAGGACGCAGCCTGGTATGTGGTGCATGCTCTACCACCTGAGTCACTGAGGTGCCCTGGAAGCTGCTAATATCAAGGCCTGGAAACTTTAGAGGATTCTTCCCAGTGTCCAGTAACCTGAGAGTGTACACCACCCGGAAAGGAGGGTGGGAAGGAGGGCTTAATGAGAATCAAGACAACCGTCCTGAATGAAACATAAAGCGTCCATGAGTACATCCGTAAGAGGTCTCAAGGATCAACTGCTGAGAATCTTAGCAGGGGATAGTACATTTGGACGAACAACAAGAAGAAACAGTACCACGGCAACCCAAGCCCCTCCATGGAATATACACCTGCACCTGCACATAGGAGAAATGGCTGACATCAGGGTAGATTACTAGAAATGTCTGGAAAAAGCTGGAGTGAAGGACAAAGCTGGGGCACTACTCTCAGCAGCACAGGAGCAGGCTCCCAGCGTCAGGTCAATACACAGGACCTGAGGTGCAGACTGCAAAAAGGCCTCTGGGACTCTCTGGGACGCAGCAGCAGGGTGTAAGATGCAGGCAGCACAACTATGCTCTGGGGATCGTGTACAGGAACATGTGCACCGAGCATGAGCTGGACCCTCGAAATTGCAGATTGGAGACACTACAAAGGCTGGTTGAGAATGAATGAGCTAAGATCCTGCTGGATGTCCGGGTCCAGACAGAAAAAAATAAATAAATAAACTTAAAAAATTAAAAAAAAAAAAAAAATACATGATGACCAACTTGACATTGTAGTTAGGAACAGAAAACAGCAGTGGTGAAAGATGTTTGTAGCAATTCACAGTGACAGCAACAACAGCAAGAGTGAATGAGAGGCTGGGGAAGTACTCAGGACTGAAAAAGGAACTGGATAAGATGTGGAAAGTGAAGGCCAAAGTGGTCCCAGTGGTAGCACGTGCACTCCAGGCTGCGACACCCAAGCTGGGACCTGGGGAAAAATGATCTCTAAAAATGAAAATGATTGTAGTATTATGAAGACGATCTGTGGCACAGGAAATTTTGAAGCAACTGCTGTCTAAGAATAACACAAGTGAACTAATAGAGCTGTATTATTAACTGACTGCAAGTTTTGAGTGCAACGGGAAAGCAAGCCACTGAATATAGCTCATCTAGTGCATTTCTGCTCTGGGCCCATGACTAATGGCCGCTGTTAGAGCCAAGTGCAAAAATAATTTGAGGAGGATGTTTAGGATCCTGGTTGTTGTTAAGTGAAGGTTGCTAAATGTAACCAGCTCCTAAGACACAATGTCACAGTGGCAGAACCATAAATGAGAACCCATCTCAATGCAAAGACTTGGAAGAGTGGACATTTTGTTGCATCATTACATGGCTGGTAATCTAAGGAAGTCAGATGTATGGCTTGTATGCAGTGCTATTTTTCCTCTCTAATTCACAGGCATATATAAGGTGCTAAGTCTTTGTCAAAAAGGTGCTCTATGCAAAACTGAGGTTTAGGGCAATTTAGACTCAGCTGACAGAATTTAGAATAAGCATGAAAATTTAATCAGTGAGTCAGGCCGACCATGTAGATTCATCCTTCACATTTCATGCTTCTTCTGTGTTTTGTTGTCAGTTGAGGCTAAAGGCTATGTTTTCCACTTCAGGGCAGTGTAAAGAGGGGTTCTCTTCATGCAACCTGTTGCATGGTAAGGTTTTTCCCCCCACACTTTGGGAGATAACTCCAGCTGGTTAACCATGGTCTTTTGTACATTTTGCCCTGTTGCATGCCCTGGAGTTTCCAATTTTGCAATGGCACCATGCCCTCCCCTGGATGATAGAACCAACAATTAAGCTATTTGTCACGAGGCTGAGGGGGTTAAACTCAAATGCAGACAGATATGGTGAAGCACAGGGGTTTTAAATTGGGAAACAGACTGGGGAGAGAGATGGCAGGGCATACAACTATCTGGAAGGGACTGGTGGCCAGTGCAGGGTTTAAGTAGCAGGGAGGGGATGGCATGATGAGAGGTGAGCTAATTTAGGATGACTGGCAAGTGTGCAGGGAGAGAGACACAGGGACACACCCACTCCACAGACTGGGAGACAGAGGGAAACACAAAGAAAACATTAAGCCAGACAGAGATCGTGACACTATTACTATCCACTTATCTTTCCACATACAAAATCAAGGCTTACTGCTTCTCAAGGGGACTTGAGCTGCTGGAAGCTGTTGGACCAAGTTTGTTTATAGCAAGTGCTTGGTGTGACTGGCAGCTACAGATTCATAAAACCAATGACTGTTTATTTTCCCCCTCCTGTCAGTCAGCTCTGCTCTTCTAAAAAAGCCAGATGGCACACTGTTCAGCTGTCTTTGTCAATTTCCCACCAGAGATTTTCATACCTGTCAACACATCAATTGTTTGTTGGATATAGCGATGTGAATCCATGAGTGATGTGTCTTTTCACTGAAGCTTGAGAGAAAAGCTCTGAAGTTCATGCACCATGTGTGCCATGACAGCAAAATCTTCCATAAATCCTGAGTTGGTTAGATGCCTGTTAAGTCTTTTGTATTGTTGCCTCTCAACATCTTTGCATGATGTGTCTTCACTGGCTGTTCTAAAATGGAGTGCAAACTCAGGAAAATCATTCAGTTTTTCCTCTAATGCAACTTCTGGGCACCCTTATGATGGTAAAAAAAAAAAAAAAAAAATCTTAGCAGTTTTCAATATCTGCATCTTGACTTCAGCAGCCTGAAGCAATCTTGCATTCTAGTTAACTAATTTTGCCATAATAATTAAAATAAGCCACTTTATTGAGAACATATTTTACTGCTAGTTGTAATCTGTGTGCAAGCTAGACTGCATGGCCTGCAGGGCAATTGCGTATCCAGCATGACACCAGGATCTCCTCAGTGGCTATGCTTGAGTCTTCATCGACCTGGAGCTCCCAAAAAACAATTAAAACTTGATTGAGCATCTGTATCTGTACATCCCACCATTTGGAGAACATCCACATCCGCGCTGCCACTCTCAAACAGACGACTAAGAATTGCCAGAATTGTGAATATTGCCATCTTCAGTCATATTAAGCTCTTGTCAGGGTATGTGATTCTGAACAAAGCTGTTTTGTTCTGAGAAACACTGCCTTCAGGATCAGCTACATAACTTGCTATGGTCTCCATTGTTTGCATGCAATGTATTCCCCAGCCTTTTGTGTTTCTGGCTTCACCACGAACTGTTCTTTTACTAGTTGTATTGTGATCCCTTTTCCAAAACCAGCAATACTTTTACTCTCTCTAATGATATCCAGGTGTGATATTCTTTCCATTGTCTAAGGTGGCCAGATTGTCATTTGCTGACAAATATTAAACACAATAGTCCAACAGAAATTATATGCCCACTTAAACGCTTATGAATGCCCTTCACAAGCAGGACAATCTGGCATCACTGACATGATGTTTAAATATATCATTTTAATAATTAGAAATATAGTAGTCATAACTTTTTTTTGCTAATTTTCAGGGGTTTGTTTGTTTGTTTGTTTTTTTACTATTTTTCCCCTTGTTTTTGAACAAAATCAAGGGACTTGGTCTGACATTGACCCAGCGTCACTGATCTGATGCAATCTGAACTTGTCCAAAGACTTCAAACTGAGGAACAAACAAACAGGAAGACTTTACGCTTCCCATAGCACAAGCTCTAAAAGCGATATATCCTCATTTACAGACAGGACAGAGTTCTTGTGGTCTTGAGACAAAAAATACAAATCACAAGATGTCCCCTGGTAATGCCAGTGAAGTCTAGATTACCACTGAGTCAACTGGTTGGTTGTCCAACCAGATGGCAGAAAATGGTAGCAGGTAGAACCAGTGCAGGCAGCCACCTGATCATTGCCTCTTCCCCTGAGGAGCTGTCTGCCTCGGTGTGGCCTGCTGGAGGATGTCTGTACAGGAGAGCAACCACCAACCCACACATGGTTAGCACTGATGTATTCACACTGGCATCTGCTGAATGTTAGCATCACATTTTCTCTGTATAGTCTGTTTTTAGTTTCTTGGAAGTGAACCCAAAATTACTAAGACATGCGCCTTGCTTTCCCCATTACATTCTGTAATTTCCAAATCAGATGAAAAGAGATAATCCTCCTAATTCTCAAACTACAGAAGGATGTAGAAGAGAGAGGGTACTGATATGTATTCACAGCTTGTAAAGAGGTAAAAACACAAAGAAACAGACATTACGCATTCCTCTGAGCTGCAAAGCACAGTGTTTTATGGCTTTTTGGTCATTGTAAAAAGAGTTCCAGCCTTCCAGTGTTTGCTGGCTGAAATACTCAAGGGCACTGTAATATTAATTCTAATGCTAACCCTAATACCCAAGAAACACAGATCTGTGACTGCATTACAATTGAGTTAAATATTCATGTATTAACCAAAAACATGGCTCATAATAGTTTTTATGTGTCCCTGAGCAGCCATGTTGTTTAGCTGCTGTTCAAGGATGATTTTGTTTGATAGAAGATTGACATGTAATTGTCATTCTTATAAGTAATCATTATCGAGTCAAATATTATAGGGTCTTCTCATGAAAGCAATGTTAATGGCAACCATTTTTGACAGTGATTTCAGAACAATAACAAAAGTTTTACTCCACCCTTCAGTGTGACTAAAAAAAACTGTTCTATAATCACTGTAAATGACAGCCTCAGTCACTGCCTAAATTCAGTAGCCATTTATATTTATATAATTATTTATATAATTATTTAGTTATTTATTTTGTATTTTGAAAATCATTTTAGTAATTAAAGATAAACTTTCTGCTGCCGTGTTAATGCTACTGTCTATTCATTCATTCATTTTATTTATTTATTCATTTATTCATTTATTTGTTGCCTGTTAGCATAAAACACATCACTTCTTGTGAGGCAAAGGATGAAAAGTCATTTTTGGGGCTAGATGTTTAGAGTAACAAATGTAGAATTTTTAATTAAGTACAGTTCAGCCATTAGTGTGTCAATTGCCAATAAGGAGTGGCTAAACGGGCATTAATTTGTATGAAAAAGCTGCAGATTATTACTTTAAACAGCACCAGTCTGACAAAGTCACAACACACTTGCACCCATACACCACTCTCTGGCGCTGACAAGGGCATGCAGGATGAGGGAGGCCTACAGAGAATATAATGACATAGGAAAAATGGAGCAAAAGGTTGTTGTATTTTAAAGGTAGACATGCAATGCTTTATGGGTTGTGAAATGAGAAGGTTTTAAATTAGGTTTTGTGGCAAGACTGAGGTGAAAGATGAATGCTGTTGGCGAGACAGAGGAGGGGAAATGCTGTTGCCCCAACATCCATTTTCAGAGTAATTTCATCTCTGCCCACTTTGTTCCTCACTCTCTGTTCCCCCCATTTTTTCCTGTGCCACTGTCTGGGCACCTGTCTCCTGCGGCGGTGCCCTTGCCCCCCTTCCCCGCAGTCCCTACTCTGACAGGTAACCCCATGGAGCTTCGGTCTCACACGGCTGGCTGCGTCCACACAGATGTGTCCCTGCTCGTCCTTTTCTGTCCCGCACCCGTGACGTGGCCCTCCACTGTCTACCTGATGTCGCCCCACGGGTCGCTGCTCCTAGTTCTCTCCTAGGCCTTCTGCTTTCGCCCTACTCCCTCTTCACAGTTTCTTTTTCCTCCTACATCGCCCGTCACCGTCTGCTTTGATCTACACTGGCTCACATAAACTTTCTGCTGCCGTGTCGGCTTTCCAGGCTTTGTTCTGTTGTTCGTCAGACTCTCAACTTGTGTCTTTTTAATTTCCCGCCCACTCCCTTTCTTTGCCTGAGCTCTTGTTGTTTCCGCCTTTGTTTTGGGTTTTCATCTATCTTGTTTTTCACTTCTGTTCCTCCCACTTCTATGCCATCCTTAAGATCTCACCTTTCTCTTTTCTGACATTTACTGCCTTCTCCTCCTCCTTCCTGTTCCCCATCTATATTCCTCTCCTCTGTTTCTCTGTATTTCTTCATTGCTCTCCTTTCTCTTCTCCCTGTCCCATCTGTTTGTTGTCTGTCTTGCTGTTTTCCTCACCCCTGAGTATTTGGCAAGAAAATAATACTTTAGATGATTTTATTTTTTGAACCTCCTGAAGATATTAGTTCCAATGAGACATGACAAAGGTAAATGTTTCATGATAGTGTATTAAGGCCACTTTAATTAAGAATTGGACAGAATGAAAAGCTTCCATAAAAACAAGATCTGGCAAATGTTTGTTTGGTGTATCAGAGCATTTTAATAATTCTGCCTTGATCTGTACAGATTCCCTCAAGATCCATGATTGTAGTCAGTGAGCTTTGTTCAGATTTCAGTAAGTCTCAAGTGATACCCTGTCAAGAACATCGACCTGATATGTCGCACATGGACTTCCCTATTTACCCCCAGAGATGTGTATTTTTCGGTTTGTACTAAAATACAGATTTCTGTGGGATTCAAAAGAGGTGCTTGAGAAATGAAACCAAAAATACACCCTAAATCCAAATTTACAAGTTCTTTACATGTAACAGCATATGCAGTTTGGCCTGCCACTGTCCATTGCTTGATTCCAGAGTCATCCTTGTGAAAGTGAAAGTCTATACATTACACTTTATACACTCTACATATGCTGATACTTTACATACTGTATATTCCTACAGCCTTTGGGCGCATATCAGTCACTGAAATAACATTCCCTCAACCCTGCTGCACAAGGTATTTTTTTCTATAATTAATGCTTTGGTGCCAGTTTTAGAAGTTGCCTGTGGTAGCGGGACGGAAGACTAATCTGATGAACAAAGAAGAAGACAGGCTTAAGATTTTAACCTCAACTGCTCCAGTAAATATCCGATGGCATAAACACAACTCCTCTACCAAACAAAATTAAACACTATGCCACCATCCCTAATTACATAATGCCATTGTAACTGCAGGCATTTGATAGCTCAGTTTTTTTAAGTTCCCAGGTAAATATTTGTGTCGATTCATGGTGCCGTTTTATCGGTCAGGGAGGAGCTGCAGGGCAACAAGGTGCAGGAAGGTGACCTTTTGAAAATAAAACACTTGGCTGGAACAGGAAAAGGGAGGGAGAGGGTATGCAAGTGCGTTCGGTTATGGTGGGTGGAGGTAGAGTGCAGGGGGATTAAATTGCCCACAGAAGTTCTCTCCTCCTCTTGTGTTTCTCTTTTGGAGCAAGCCAGACAACCAGCCAGCAGTAGTGCAAGGTAACCTTTCTCTAATTGATGTCTGTGTGTGCCCAACACACCAGGCAGCCATATTGTGAGGGAGTAGAGACTAGCCCAGGCCTCAGCATGTGGCAGCGTTTGGCAGGAGGGGGTTGATGCAGCCATGCAGTTCGAGTTATACAACACAATCAGAGGCCAGTGCATTTGTAAAAAGCAGTCTCAAGAAAGGGAAATTCTCAAGAAACAAAGCCTGTAATAAACACATTTGCTTCCCTTAAAACAACCACTCAGCCATGGGCCTTAGTTAGCAGTGTTAAACCTCCTTTAAATTCCCTGCTGTTTTTTGAGCAATTTTGCCTAGAAAGTCTCCATGGTACAGTTACATACAGTCTTATATAATGGCAGCAGTCTTAGAATAACTGTGAAACTAACAGGACTGAGTTATTTACCGCTCTATAATTAAATCTGTGCATAGCAGTTACTGCATCTAAAAGTTTATCATGACTTCACAAAGTGGGGCCGATGGGATAAATTTGAACCCTGTAAGAGTTTTCCAGCCATCCAAAGTTTTGAAATACATTCTAACTTGTGTCTATTTTGTAGAGAATAGCACATGTGAGATAGCTGGCTTTGATCAGCCTGGAAATAAAAGTCCAGCAAAGTTCTAGCTAAGTATCTAAGAATGAGTGTCTAATATTGTTATCTTTTCAATGCTTTAGCCCCTGAACCTCTAAGTTTAAAGTGGATAAATGATACTGATAAAATGAATCTTTTTTTTTTTTTTTGTTACACCGGTGACAAGAATGTATGTTACAAAGGACTTCTATTCAATTGAAATTCAAAGAGAGCTCCCCTCTTGAATTTAATTGAAAATGAATTGAACCTAACCCTGCTGCATAATGTAGCCAAACACTGGCGCTGTCCTTGGTGCTGATCATGGCTGCGGATGATGGTGTTATCCATGGTGCTGAAACATCAGAGGTCTTAGAAAGTTAATGCGAGAAACCAGGTCACTGTATTAGTTCAGAAAGGGGCAGGCTGATGGGAGTAACCATTGTCCAATGCCATTAAAACTTTTATTTTATTTTATTTTAGTTGTTGATATAAGGAAAGTTTTTTAAGCATACTTTCTTTTGGCAAGCAACACTTGGGTTCACACTGAGAGTTACACAGTCTCTGCTGTACACCACTGAGCAGCTCCACTCAAACATTGGTATTTATGTGCTTTGCTAAAGGGCACCATGGTGGCAGTTGTTGATGGGAATGTTATTCATTAACTTTATCCACTCAGATTTTCCCAGCAGGCTTGATGATGTGAATCAGCGACCCCCTGGTCACAAGACTGCTTGGCTAACCTTTATATTACTGCTGCCTCTGCTTCTACTACCCCCTCTTCTTCACCTCACTTGATTTTCTTCCTTTAATTAATGGTATTGAAATATGACGACCACCACCCCCCACCCCTTATGTTCTTCAGTCACAGACACATTATATTTGTGTGAGGTGGTTCAGAATGTAATAGGTCTAACTGTGTATTTTAGGCCTCATTTAAATCCTCACCACAGTAATTACTCTCAATGAAAAACTACATGTGAAACCTATTTACATGTCCTCAATCATAAGAGAGCAAAACCAAAATGGGAAATTCAGGATTTTAAATAAACAAGAAGAGCTGGAAACGTGCTGAGAAACACACCAGGAAAAAAGCAATTAAGCCCATAAACCAGGAATCAATCTTGATAAAATGATCCTTTATA
>OMLB01026222.1:0-11089 GCA_900302555.1 Myripristis jacobus | reverse complement strand
AGGCACACACACACACACACACACACACACACACACACACACACACACACACACACACACACACACACACACACACATTTGTACAGTATATACACAAATGCCATCTTCAATGACAAAAATCCCCTGTATAACTAGTAATGTATGACATGAATCTTACATTTCCATTTAAGCCAGATTAAAGGAAAATAGTTTTATTACCAAAGTATCTGGTTTCACTCTTTCCTGTAGCAACCTAAAGTGACAGACTTGACATCTGCAGTGCTCCTAAGACTGCAATTACATTTATGCCAAAACAATGGAATGACATGGATAAAACCCAACACCAAGACCCAGGGCCCCCTTAACCTAATGTGAGGCCCTGGGGCTGAGAGGTTTTGTAGGCCCCCCTATCTGCCCGATTTACATAGTCTCATTATAAAATAAAAGTGTAATATGTTGGTAAGGGTTAGGGTTATCACAAAACGCATTAGTTTCTTTTGGGACATACAACAATGATTTTTCTCTCTTTGAGCCAGAGAAAACCATCATACTGTTATTAACATATCACTGAGCCTACTACTGGCGCTCCGAGGCAGAGAGGTCAGCGTCTTTGTTTTGACAGCAGACTGGCCACATTTTTGCCCAGTAAGCGCGCACTCCTTCATTGATGCTATTTCCCCAGCGGCCCGGGTCACTGCTGTAGGGGTCATCTGTCTTGTCTCCCCCTGCCTGGTGTGCTGCCTGGTTCTCACCTGCCTGGTGATCGTATGATCCCCTCTCCTCCTCTGCTCCTCCTCTCTGCTCTGCAACAGCAGCACTGCCGTTAGCCCCCTGGCGTCCGTTTCACGAAGCAGGTTCAACAAACTCCGAGTCTTACCCTGAACTCTGAGTTGATCTACTCGGAGATAGGAGACTCTGAGTTTTCGGTTCCAGAACAGCTGATTTGAGTTAACTCGGAGTCAACTCGGAGTAGTTTCACCTGGAGTTAAGCGCGTGCACCACAGCTATAAAAAGACAGCGTCAGTGGAGCCCCAATTTGACGATTCACTATGGCAACGGGGAAGCGCCGGGCTGAGTTTTTCACCCCAGCTGAATTGGAAATCTTAATGCATTCATACAGCGAGTTTGAACTTTTTTTTTTCAAAGTGCAACACCACTGCAGCGGCAAAGGAGAGGGAGAGGGCATGGGAGAACATTGCTGCTTGGGTCAATGCGTAAGTTTAAATGTAGTCCGTTGCAATCACAATAATAGAGAGTTTAAGCAAAGGCAGATTGTGCGGCGGCTACGGCAACCAGAAATGGCTCTCTCCCGATGCTCTTGCTGTAGCTGTCAAATCCACAGTAGTCATTAAGCAAACTGCCGCAACAGCGTTTTCCTCGGTGTTAACGCTGTGCAGTTTTATTAATCAAAAGTGTTACACTCATAGTGAGTGCTTTCAAGCTTTTTTGCTATTCAAATGTATCGTCATTATGCCAAGTGCAGGTAGAGAGAAAAACGGAAAGAAGTGTGTATTAATAATTGAAAGATTTAATTAATAATAATAATATATTAATAATAATAATTAATTTTTGACAATTAAGCACACATCTGATCGGAGTGTGAAGGGATAGTTCAGTGCGTGACCTGCATGACATGCAAGAACACATTTAATTTCAGAAATACGAGGAAAACTATTTAATTGACTCACCTGTACCACACGTTGTAGCGACTACGTGAGATTGATCCTTTCGCCGTTGTATATCAGGCTACTACTGCAGACAACACCGGCACGACGGCTGAAGTCTCGATCAGCAGAGCGCAGATCCATTTACGGTTGCGGTAGCCGTCGCACAATCCGCCGTTGCTTAAACTCCCTAATAGCTTATTACAGGGGAAAACTGCTTTATTGGTAGCCTATTAATTTATTTCATTTAGGTGCAATCCCGCGGGGGAGAAGCGCACTTGGCAGCAGCTTAAGATGAAATATAAAAACATTGTTCAAACAGGTAAAACATCTATGCGCGGTCTTATAACCATCTCCCGACAAATATTTAATTCTCTGCGCAGTAACACTGCACCTTCATCCACGTGATCGTTGTCGAAAGGACATGACATGTTCGTAAAAAATGTCGCCACCTAACTACTAATGGACTTATAATAAAGGCCTACTGACTGTTTTTTTTTAATTAATTTATTTTTTTAAATAACAGACGGCAGAACTAATATGCCATGCCAAAACTCGCCTGCTGACTGAATGAATGAAGAAGTTAAATACCGTGTGTGGCTGAAAGAGGGCGGACACAGAGAGAAACTCGAGGTTTCATGAGAAAAACCTGGTCCCGACCAGGTTAGTTTTATGGAGTCTGTTACTGCGGTAACTGACCGACAGCTTAAGTTACCTCCCTCTGTGAAACAGGCTAGAGTTACCCCTCTTTCTCTGGTTTGAGTTACCTCCCTCTGTGAAACGGAAAACTCAGAGTTTCCCTCACTTCAGGGTTAACAGACTCAGAGTTTTCACTAAACCTGCTTTGTGAAACGGACCCCTGCTTGTCTCCCTCTCCTGTTACCTCCTCCACCTGCGCGGGCCGGGCCGGCGCCTCGTCCACTCCCTCCGATGGCTGAGGCAGCGAGGTTCCTCCACCTTCCACAGCAGCAGGTTTAAAAAATCCTGTAAGCTTTAGTAAGCTTTTAATTAACTCCTTTTCTCTCAAATCTCTTTCTTGAACCATTTTCCTCTTGTGGGCACCGCTCTCAAACCGCTTTTCCCCCGACATTTTGCATCTGCCACTCAATCATAGAAGTCACGCTCCCCAAAACCAGCTATACACATTCTGATGGGTCAGCCCACGGGTCATAGGCCATAGAGCCCACGTGGGTCACTTGTAATTTGGATCAATCAGCAGCCTTAAACGTGCTTATATAGTGATTGACAGAAAACCTGACAAGTTACAAAACAATGTTACTTTTTCAGCTCATCATTGCTTCAAAATGATAGGCCCCCAAAACGTAGGAGGCCCCTTAGCCCGTGCATTAAAGCGGCCTTGCCAAGACCAAGTGAAGGATATATGTGTGTGATTCAAGTTAAGAACACAGTGTCATAGCTGATTCTCTAATATATCACATATTGCAAAATTGCCTGTATTGCTATCCTAACAGGGCACACACATGCGCATCGTGCACGTATGTGGCACTAGTTGCTACGAGACCGAAACAGACTAGGAAGTAGTTTTCTGTTCTGGCACGCTTTTTCTCTGGCGGACAATACTGCAGCTTTGGATGAACCATGTAAATAGGCAAATATATTCTTTAATTTATGAATTAGCTGAACTAATGCTTCTTAATAAATTATTTTACATGAATGAAGGCTGTATTTTTGCTCATTTCATCTGATTTCACCTGTTACCTGTTGTGTGTGTGTGACTTCATATGGAATTTTATAATGAATGTATGACTATACTGCATTGTCTTTGCAAGAGTAGTGCATATCTCATGATGTCAATCATCTAGATTTCTAAATACGTACACCTCTTGTCCGTGTAGTAAATCATTTGTTTCAGTTTACAACAGTATTGGTCTTTGATTACAGAAAAAAAGAAAAAAAATCTTACCTATTGTGGAAAGCAAAAACATCATATATCTGCCAGTTTTTAAACACACCTGGTATTCCCAAATTGTTGGATATCTCTCTCCATGATTGGGCTTTTTTTTAATGAGATCACGGTAGGACTGTAGTCTGGTGTCCCACATCTCTGCACACAGAGAGACAGCCACAATGATGCTTTCCTCCATTGTTGTTTTGCTGTACTGCCAAAATCTGCCATTTTTTTCCGATTCCACTATTCTCTCCTATTGGATGCGTCGAGGTGACGTAACAGGGCACGGGCGGCAGTGCCAGCCTTGCGCTGTGCTCAGCTCGTCGCAGACCAGTGCGCCCTCGCGCCCCACAATCACATACACAATGAATGGCTGCGCCGGCCGAGGTCTGTGCTGTGCGCACGCTCAGTGAAAGCCACTTAAGGAGTGTGCTGTGTGCATGGGATTGATGAATGCACAGTGCAATCAACTGAATTTGCTTTAAATCTGGTTGTTTTAACCAAGATTATGCTGCAAGATGTTTTTTCAACTTCATTAAAGTTCCCTGTTTTTGGCTAACCTGCAATTTTGCCAGTCTCCAGTTTATTCCCATTAATTCCTCTATATTCCCTTTAATTCCCATATATTCCCGTTGATTTCCATGGAAAGTTTCCAACTCTGAAAATTCCTGGAATTTTGCAACATATGTCAGCAAAAGTCAGTCTTCCCCTCTATGCAACCTGTAGTCACAGTAATGTGACTTTCTTGCTGTCTGGGACAAAACTCCACACAGGAGCACTTAGCCTTGGGCTGACAGTTAACTGCACACGTGCATACTCCCTCTCACCCAAGGCAAATGCTGGATTAGGCCCCAATCCAAGAATGTGTCTCCAAAGCCAGGACTGTGTATGGAAGTAAGCTGAACTCTACCTGGCAAAATATATCTATCTATATCACATAAACTTTGCTAAATTAGCTTGCCGGTTAATGGTCCAACTCAGTGGGCCACATTTATCAAGTACCATATGAACACCTTTTTTGGATTTCCTTTGCACTGACATTTACACATGATAAGTAAGTTTTATCCAACTTTTCAGGAGCCCGACCAATTTGGATGTGTGGAGGAAATGTACAACAACCTCAGAGCACGTGTAAACCGCCTGTAAACTTCATAGCTCGCTTTTTGTCTGCAGTTTTTTTTGTTTTTTTTCAGTTGTAAAACTACCATATGACCACATTTTATCTAAAAATATTGAAATGTCAGAGATAATCAGTAAAAACTTTGTTAAGCATTGGGCTAAAAGAGCCTGTGAATTATCAAAAGGGTACACTGTTTTAAATTTGTCTTGATTTGTCTATTTAGGCTAATTGATGACAAACATAATTAAAGGCACCAAAATGCTTTGAATCCAAGCTGTCACTGGGCTGACTTTTTTGCAGAGAGCGATATGAATTTCTGATTCTCCAGAGCCCTTCTGATCCAACAAGCCTCGCTTCAACACCTGACGGCTGGTGATAAGAGCAGGGGGATTGCCCATCATTTGCATGCTGGGATTAAAAGGCATGTGATTAAAAACATATTTACTGGAAAAACCAGAGGCACAAAAGAGTGGAAGGATCCATTACTCTTTTGGGGAACACTGCAAGCTAAATACATTTTAACATTTGGCTGTATAGGCATGGCCTACTTTCAAAACTTGAATGCTCTTTGAGGAAGGGCAATTGTGGTAATGTATCATAATTGAGGTCCCATGACAGCGCTACCAGTTTTTGAGTTTATAATTACACATGTATGTCTGATAAATGCGGTGGAAGTTTATAATTCATACACATGTACGTACTTCTTACTTTTAGGGAGCATATGTAACATTTGGCCAGGGATTGCAGATGAAAACTTGCATTTTAGCTAATTCCAGTGCATATTTACAGAAATGTTTATCATAGTGCATTGTCCCTGTATGCCTGAGGAAATTTACATTGGAATGGATTGGATTAGAGACTAAAGTCAAGACAGATTACTGTGTGACAGTAAACTACATTTGAAAACACATCTATTCCTTTTATTTGTGATATTGGTGACCTGAACCATTTTGACTTCATAGCTATCTTTTCCATGGTCTCAATTTCTAGTCTGATTGTTATATTCAAACATTATTTGCACACAGCCGGTTTCTAATGGACCCCTGTCATGGAGATGGGTGTGGATGAACTTATCATCTTAGGTAAAACAAAGTGGTATAAACCAGCAGTGCTGATCCCAAAGCAGCATGTATTTGCCTCCCAAGATACTATAGGCCTACTCACTGCTGGCTGCAGCTGGCCATTGATGCTGGCGGTGCGGAAAGGTGAGTTGGTGGACAGACGCTTGTCCCACTCGCTGGGGCGAGGCTCTGGTACTGACTCCATGAAACTTCTCTTCAGCTCACTGATGCTCGTGTGGTGACGCATGATCTCAGTCTGGGTCTTATCCAGGTCCTTCAAGAGGAAGATTACAGAGAAAAACAGAATAAAAAGTTGGAAGGAAGAATATGAAAGTAATGAAGGAAAAATGGTGATGAAAAGACATACAGGGGTGTAATGCGGAAAGGAAGACAGAAAGAAAAGGAAAGCAGAGTGAAAGGAGAGTAGGGCATTAAAGTGAATTAGAAACTACATGAGAAATTACATAAAAACAACATCAAAAAATCAAAAACAAAAAATTAACAGTAGAACGAGTTCTTGTACCGTCTAAGATCTTTGTTCTGGTAGGCCTATGTCAAGCATGTGCAATAGAGAGGAGTAAAAGAAGTGAAGCTATAACATTGCTTTCCAGCTATCTTACAGTATTCTGGAGGAAGTTGTTATTTTTGTCCTCTGACGCACTGTATGTCAGGGGTCCGTTTCACGAAGCAGGTTCAACAAACTCCGAGTCTTACCCCTAACTCTGAGTTGATCTACTCTGAGTTTTCTGTTCCAGAACAGCTGATTTGAGTTAGTCTAATCAACTTGGAGTAGTTTCACCTGGAGTTAAGCGCGTGCACCACAGCTATAAAAAGACAGCATCAATGGAGCCCCGATTTGACGAGTCACCATGGCCACGGGGAAGCTCAGTTGACTTGGAAATCTTAATGCATTCATACAGTGAGTTTGAACATGTTTTTTTAAAAAAAAAGTGCAACACCGCTGCAACGGCAAAGGAGAGGGAGACGGCGTGGGAGAACATTGCTGCTTGGGTCAATGCGTAAGTTTAAATGTAGTGCGTTGCAATCACAATAATATTAGCCTACAGGGGGAAACTGCTTGAATGGTAGCCTATTAATTTATTTCATTTAGGTGCAATCCCGCGGGGGAGAAGCGCACTTGGCAGCAGCTTAAGATGAAATATAAAAACACTGTTCAAATAGGTAAGAACTCGGCATAATCTCATGCGCGGTCTTATAACCATCTCCCGACGAATATTTAATTTCATCCACCAGATTACTGTCAAAAGGACAATGGAAAAAAAGGTGAAAAAACGTGAAAAAAAGTCACCACCTAACTACTAATGGACTTATAATAAAGGCCTACTGACTGTTTTTTTTTTTTTTTTTTAATAACAGACGGCAGAACTAATATGCCAAGCCAAAACTCGCTTGCTGACTGAATGAATGAGGAAGTTAAATACCGTGTGTGGCTGAAAGAGGGCGGACACAGAGAGAAACTCGAGGTTTCATGAGAAAAACCTGGTCCCGACCAGGTTAGTTTCATGGAGTCTGTTACTGCGGTAACTGACCAAGAGCTTAAGTTACCTCCTTCTGTGAAACAGGCTAGAGTTACCTCTTTCTCTGGTTTGAGTTACCTCCCTTTGTGAAATGGAAAACTCAGGCTCAGAGTTTTCACTAAACCTGCTTTGTGAAACGGACCCCTGAAGACAATCTAATTCTGTCTCTGTGCTGGCTACTGCTCCTCTGGCATGGAATGAGGAAGTTTCAGATGTTGATAACAAGAAAAATTTAGATGAAAAGAAATCTGATCTAAACTATTGTCTGTGTGCATGGACAATAGTTTCAGAAAGTGCCACTTGTAAAATGATGTTAAACCTCATTTGAGTGGATTAAGGAAGCTATTTTTTTTTTTTAATAGCTGGGGGAAAGTCCACCTCAGTGGCAGGAGGCTAACACTGCATTTAGAGCATCAAGCCAGTATCCAGCACTCCGTAACAATGAGAACTATCCTTCTAACCCTGAATTTATTCTTATCAGCTCAGCAGCACAACCAAAATTAGACATAAAAACAACAGATAATAATCAATAGTTTTTTAATGACTAATTGTAATGAATTTAAACAGCAAGCCAATGCAATCCCCAAGATGAAGACGAAAAAATAATACAAAGGAAAAAAAGGTTTGTACTTTGTAATAGTGGGCAACTACCGACCATTTCACAGATGGTTGTCTTGAGCCAACACATGCACATACTATACACACACTAACGAATGTTCCCCAAGCAACTAATTTATTGTTGCATTGACATTATATTGGCTTTACTGTAAAAATGGAAAAATAACATTCCCTGTTGATTAAAGGAACACTCCAGCCCTAAATTCACTGTTTAAAACCAGGGATTGACAAGTAATATTTTCTTTCAGGTGTAGTTTCATTGTTTTAGGGCATAACGCTGTTGTTGAGTTGGTCAGCTGCCCAAGTGCAATGCACAAAGAGAGCAGCTACAGTGGAACTCGTGTAATCTCCTTCGATGCTGTACCTTTCTTTAACATTGCTGCAAATTAGTGATTATACAACAAGCCCTTGCTTCATTTTTAGACATTGAAACCTCACCGCTAACACACCTGTTTTAGATTAAAAACCATTGTCGCTGTGCTGAGAATATCCACCAGTGACATCAAGTGGATTAACTTTTGGTTAGTTAGCTACAGAATAACAAAAGCTCCACATCAAACAACAAAACAGCATCAGAAATGCAATACAAATCATATATCCAGGGTTTTAATTAGTGCTGACAGTGTTTTAGTCTGGAATTTTCCTTTATGCACTGAATGGAAAATAGTACAGAATAGAAAACAATGGAGATGAACAGTCACAGAATTACAGTGCAGAACCAACACTGTAAGGAAGAGTGAGAAAGTTAATGAATGAAATGCCAGGGAGCTGGAGGTCTTCTGTAATTATGAGGACAGCAACAGATGGCCACACAATGACATTCGAAACTACTACATGTTCATGATCAATCAGTAACATCACTGTGAAATATCTGACTGGGAGAAAAAAACAATCTGGCATTCCCTGCCTTAATTATGAAGCAGGAAATACACAGATGATCAACTTGGGCATGAAAGCTGTACTTTCGGGGAGACTTGTGCATGGTATCCTTACAACAGCTCCTTAATGCTCAATTTGCCTCTTGGACCATTGCTGTTAGCCATCTTGATTTTGTGCATTATGCAATTGTTGAAAATGAACTCAAAGTATAAAATTAATAGGCCGGCCATCTGATTTTGATTAAACTTCACATGAATAAAAAGCTATCAAAGGAATTTTGAAAATTCCAATATTAACCAGGATGCCAGACAAGTGGAGCTGCTATATCATGGTCAAATTTGACATTTTCAAATACTTATAACTGACTCTGATTATTATAACTAACTCTGAGACCCATGACAGGTGTCATATGATGCAGAAGCTAATCCTCTCCACTTTCCCGCAGAGTGCTTGAACACGGCAATTGCTGTTTGTAGGTATATTGTTGAATGTGTTTGCTGCAGCTGTGAAGCCCAAGCTGTTGCACTATAAGGTTTCCTTGTAGGATACTAAGCAAGAAACGACTCCCAGTCATATATTTGGTAAAATGAAAATAAGAAATTACAGACAACATCAAAGAGAAGTGAAGCTACTTGCATTAGAATTAGAGAGGAAAATAGTGCATGCCAAGCCTTTAGGGTTTAGCTGAAAACAAGGAAAGAAATGAAGAAATAAAGAAGAAAAGGTATCAAAGCAAAAAGAAATTCAACATGAAGTCCATGCAGACAGAGAAACACATGGGGGCCAACATTTGAAAAGCAAGATGACATTTGAGTTTGATACAAACCTCCAACATTAAATTGCTATGTCTGATATAAATAGTTTCACCCTCAAGTTTCTTAGCTCTTTTCTGTGGAAAATGAGAAAAAGGGGAACAGCTGGTTGGTCTCAGATGTGGAGATAATGCAAAATTCATTCTCATGTTTTACTGTTACTGTTAACTTGCAATAGAATCCAGTAAGCATTACTGAATATGAGCAGACTGGCAATGAAATAAAACAAAGGGTTTGCAGCAAGACAAAAGATTGTTGCAAAATCCAGTATGTCCACCTCAGAGAAGGAGAGATGAGGAATTCAGCCAAAAAAAGAAAGAAAATGAAGAAAAGCATCACATTGCAGCCTTCAGTATGAGAAGCCAGGCAGATCCACATACACTAAGGACTGTGCATGCAGAGGCTGCTGCTGCAGTGCAGTGGACTGTGCAGAAGGATGAGTATCACTGCTTTACTTTTTACCATACAGTCCTTTCAGGAATTTTGCAATTGCAACAGCTGATGTAAATTCAACCAATCCCTTCAATATTTGTGAACCGATTACTCTAATCAGATAATTACTTTCAAAAATTACTTTTAAAAAAGCGGTATTCTCAGGTATTTTCAAATTATACTCTTTTGTCTCTAAAAGGAGAAAAAGTTAATAAAAAATGCAAATGTAGTTAATAAAAATACACTGCGCCAGATGCAAGGAACAAATTATCTGCATTGTTATCTGATTTGTTTTTGTTTTGCCTGTACCCATTGATTTCTGGGATTTGCAAATATCTTCTTATTTTTGCTTTAATGTTGAGTAAGAGACTTTTTCATGAGTGGCACAGAGAACTCTTACCAAGATCAGAAAAAAATGCAGGGACACGAAAATGCATTACATGAATATCAGTGCATTATGACAGTACTGACAGTATTAGGTTTTAGGGAAACTATATGGATTTGATTAACTGAAGCTAATTAGCGTAGTTTCAGGAGCAGGACCACACCACAACCACGCCTCTTCCGGTGTTACAGATTAACTGGTTTCCGTATTAACTGGTGACCTTTGTTTGTAAACATCGGGCCCTGAATACCTTTGCCAGATTAACTTGTGACCTCTGTTTCTGCGATGATAACAGCCACACACACACACTTTGTAGTGCCTCTCAAGCTCAGCACTTGTCGTGCATCGGAGATTTTGTCTGCTTGGAGGATATCTGGGGGGAAATAGACTATAGCGACTACAATGAATTTGACACATAGCAACATGCATACAGCTGGCCCCTGAAGTTTACAATACAAGTCGATTCCCCAGTCTTGTGGGACCTGTATCTGCCAGATTAATTTGTGACCGCTGTTACTGCGACACACACAAATCTGTCTCCACCTTTTGAAAAACCTTTAATAAAAGCTGAAAGTCTACACTTCAATCACGTCTTGATTACTCCATTTCAAATCCACTGTGGTGGTGTGCAAGGGCAACATTATGAATATTGTTTATCTGTCCAAATACTTGTGGACCTAACAGTAAACAAG
>OMLB01026221.1:14816-31491 GCA_900302555.1 Myripristis jacobus | reverse complement strand
GCACCTGGTGTTCTCATAATGTCAGAGGCAGATACAGGCTGGCAACCTGTTTTTCATCGTAGGTGGGTATAAAAGAACATGTGTGTGTGTGTGTGTGTGTGTGTGTGTGTGTGTGCGTGCGCCCGCTTTCATCTGCACAAGTAACTTCATGTAAGTGAGAGAGCTATTACAGGCCTGATATCTGTGTCGGTTCAATAGTCTGTTGACACCAGCGAGACAACTGTGTCATCTCCTCTGATGTCTGCCTGGCAGGTTTAAAGGTAGCACTCACCCAAAATTACATGCATTATTGGAATTAGAATTATTGGGCTGCAGAGCATTACTCATCACGGGAAGTTGCCCGCGAGAATCCACACAAAGTTGGGATGAGTAAGCCGCAATTCTGAATCCATATCCACACAGATTCTTGATGGGTCTGATCTTCACTATTAGACAACAGGGAGTTTGCCACTTTGAAACATTTTAAAGCCCAAGCACACATGCAAAGCTGTTGCTCAGATGTCACATGTTCTTAATCAATATGTTTTAAAGAGAAGAAAATAGATAAACAAGTCTTCAGCCTCACAAATTAAAGCATAAACAAAGCAGGGCAGCAGTATTTCAACAGAAGGAGTCATGCTGGAATTACGGACTGACACTTTGAAGATTATTTTTATGGCTTATCTGCTTTATTGGACACATGCTGTGTACAGTAATGAGGAACAGTGGAGAGAGGGGGATCAAATGCATGATACATCATAGGCTTGATGCACCTTATGAATACATGCTATGCACCACTCTCTGCCACTCTGTGCTCCACATTTTGACTTTTTTTTTGGGCGTGTGATATTAGCTACTGAATCAAAACTGATCAACTCATCTCACTGGGGTCTGACCCCATCAGCTGGAGTTACCAAGTGTGCCCACTGTAGATTAAGCTGATTTGGGTGAGTTGTGCTTGTGTGGTTAAGACTTGTAAAGTATTGAGGAAGATTTTTGCGTGCAAGTGCTATGGGGAAATCAAATGAAATCTAATTGCATCCTTAACTGCTCCATTGTACCCACCCAGCGATGGCCCTGCAGTGCAAGCATGCATCCTCAAGGACTTGGATTCCTTCCGGCGCTTTAATATTACGATGCCTTTGATTTATCATTTATCATCAATTTGGAAATTAAGTCTCGCCACGTTTGAAACTGCTACACCCGATTAGAATAGCCATCGGTATTAGATTCACTCGCCACCTTATGGGCCTCCGCAGGAAATGAATGAGAGGAGAGAGAGAGCCGCAGATGGAGGTAGGGAAGAGAGGTAGAAAGATAAAAAGGAAGGAATAGATGGATAAAATGTGATGGATATTGACAGTGAGGGATGGGGCAGAGAAGCTGGATGGATCAGAGAGGAGGTAAGAGAGATGGGAGAGAGCGAGAGACTGTGAGGGAGGCAGAGCGAAGGAGAGGCAGGTGGAAAGAGAGCATAAAACAGCAAGGTGTGGGAGAGGAGAAAGACAAAATGAGACGGTAAGCAGGGAGGGAGAGACAGCAGAAGAGAGGGAGAGGGGAGAGGAAGAAAGAGAAGGAAAGTCTGTGGGAGATACCGAGGCAGAGAGGTGTGATGTGGTCTGACATTAGCTAACCCTCTGGATCCAATCCCACCCCCGTCACTCAGAAAAGCAGAGTGCTCTTCTTTGATCCTGAACACTTTGAACATTCTGTCAGCCTTGTACTTTTACACCAAAGAAGAAGAAGAGGAGGGGAAAAAAGAGAAAAAGGAACACCTCTATGGGAGATGAGATGCTTGTATGCCACTCCACTAACACTCATCCTTTTGCCTTCATTCTTGCCATGTTTTGATTTTCTGCATGTGATGTAAGGAAGAGGAAATCTGAGCAGAGAGCTATTGACAGCGGGGCAGAGGGAAGAGAGTGAACGGCGTGATATAGAGCGATAACGAAAAAGACAAAGAAAAGCTGACAGAGACTGAGAGCAAGACTATAATGCAGAGGAAGAAAAATACAGAAACATTTTTTTTTCTCAAAAGTGAGGCATAATTGAAGAACAAGAGTCCCCTCCAGCATCCCTGGTGGACTCCAATATCTTTCCGTCTCTCTCTGTCTTCCTTTCATGTTTTTTTATTTTTTTATTTTTTCCTTGGCTCTTCTTAGTGACAATGAGCATGTGTCTTTAAAGAGACGGAACAAAAAGGCGCTGATGATTACATTGCCTGCTAGCAGCTACCACGGGCATAATCGCAGCCTGCCAGACCCTCCTATGCCTGCAGTGTGTTAAATACACACACAGAAACACACACACACACACACACACACACACACACATACACATACACTGTGCACAAACACCGAGACCCCATCGCCCATCATTTGTCAAGTTTGAGTCAGAGGGAGTTCTGTTGTGCTCTGTTCTAATATGTTCTCGTCTGTTCCGATGTGTTCTCTTCTGTTCTGCTCTGATCTGTTCAGTTCAGCTCTAATCTGTTCAAATCTGTCCTGTTGTAATCTTTATTGTTCTAATCTGTTCGTTCTAGTCTGTTCCATTCCAATCTGTTGTGTTGTGTTTGGTTGAAATCTTTTTCGATTCTAATTTGTTCTGTTCCACTCTGATCTGTTCCTTTCTAATCTGCTCTGTTCTGCTATAATCTGTCCTGCTCCACTCAGATTCCTGTTCCATTCTAATACGTTTGTTCTGTTCTGATCATTTCTAATCTGCTCTGTTCCATTCTGATCTGTTCTGTTGTGATCTGTTCTTGTTCCATTCCAATCTGTAGTGTTCTGTTCTATTTTTTCCCCCCATTCTAATCTGTTTGTTTTGTTTTGCTCAACCCTAATCTGCTGTGTTCCATTCTAATCTGTTCTGTCCTCATCTGTTCTGCTCTAATGTTCTAATCTCTTCGGTTCAGTTCTAATCTGTTCTCCTCTCTTCTATAATGTTGCATTCTGCTCTATTTATCTTAATTTTTCTTAGCTCTAATCTGTTCTGTTCCATTCTAATCTGTTCTGTTCTAATCTGTTCTGTTCTAATCTGTTCTGTTCTACGCTGTTCTGTTCTGTTTTGTTCTGGTCTCATCTGTTCTGTTCTAACCTGTTCTCCTCTCTTCTATAATATTGCATTCTGCTCTATTTTTCTTTTTTTTTTAAATTATCTGTTCTGTTCCATTCTAATCTGTTCTGTTCTAATGTGTTCCGTTCTATGCTGCTCTGTGCTGTTCTAATCTGTTCTAATCTGTTCAGTGTTGCATTCTGCTCTGTTGTGCTCTGCTGTGCTCTGTTCTAAGTTTCCTTGGCTCTAATCTGTTTCTGTTCCATTCTGTTCCCCTGCAGCTAACAAATGAGTGGCAGAGTGAGGAATACAAAGTGTTTGACTCTGGTTAAGCGCACAATGCAAAATGCTGATACAAAGGCATGGTTTGAGGGAGGACTACCACGGTGACGTCGTGCAGAGAGTGACTGCAATAAACTTGAAGATAATAAAGGCTAATTAGAAAATGCTTGGCCTTGGCCGCTTTGTCAAACACATAAAACGGTGGTGGAATGATTACTAATGGCCTACATCAAAGGAAGATAAAACCGTAAGCGCATTACCATGGTCGTTGTAAATCTGTTGTGAGTCACCAATATTCACTGCTTGGGAACAATATGACGGAGCAGTAAAGTCACATCCTTCCCTCTAAGATTGCTTCAGTGCTGTTGGTGTCACGTTGAAGGCCGACATGAAACGGGCTTTGTATTTCTGTTCTTTTCTAAACAGCACATTTTAAACTGTGCTTTTAATTCAAATAAAAATGTAATTATCAATTATTACTTGTTAAAGTATTATGTTGGTTTTATTTAATTTTTAATCTCTAGGAACAACAATTTGTTGGTATTGCTTTTTCATTAATAATCTAAAATTGTTGATTGCATCTGCTACCATCACAATTTTGTATAACTCAATCATCTCGCCTATTTGTTTTTGTATGAATGATCACAGAAATCAAATAGCATTGGCAGTAACAACATTGTCCAGTGCTGTTATTGTGCCTGTAAGCATTAAATAGTGCGTCAACTTTTCCTCCATTAGTTATTTGAATGAGCTGAATGTGTGCCTGGACAAACTGAGAGGAGAGGTTATGAGGGAAACACCTCGAGGGATGGGGACAGGCATCATTTTTGGATAATCTGACTTCTATCTGACGTTTAGAGGGGGTGACAGCAAAATCTTTTATTTTAATTTTTATTTTATTGGTAAGTGTAATGTTGTGACTAAAACTATCCTTGAGATCTTTGAAATGACTGGCAGCCCAAGATTAAGCCCCTGGTTGACACTATGGTATAACTTCTGCTTCTACATTCTGTATTTTGGAGATAGAGAATGGAACTACAGGTGATGTTTTTCTTTGATGGATTTTTAAAAAGTCACTTGTTGACTCTAAAGTCTCTGCTTGTGTGTGTGTGTGTGTGTGTGTGTGTGTGTGTGTGTGTGTGTGGTTGTTTGTGTGCTGTTGCGAGGTTATGTCTGTGGTCATCCATCTAGCCAGACTCCTATACACTGTGGCTCAGCCAGCCATGGTGCAGACTGAGTAGCTGATAAATTGTGAGTAACAACATGTGGTGGTGGTGGATCCATGGTGAGAGTGGAGTGGATGGAATATAAAGAGAGATGGATGGAGATGGAGAGAGACACATGGGGATGACAGATGGAAAGATGGGGAGCTGAGTAAATGGATGGATGATGAATGGAAGAATATTGTTAAAATACAGCAAAGAATAAGTAAGGCAGCACTGACATTATTATGCTCAGTTTTTCCCCTCCCAAAAATGAGAGAGGCACTATAAATTTCAATAAATTACCGCAGAGATACAGCACAGAGCTCATTGCATACTTATACTATAAATTACCTCATAGAGAGGCAATAAATTAATACACCGATGCTGCTAATTACCACATTGAAACACTCTGCGCTATTTATATCAATATATCTAGGATAACAAGCTAGTTATTCTTATTGAATCTCATGCAGTAGGTCCCGTAGGACAGTATCAACACACACCCACTCAAGAAGCCCGCAAGACCTAGTATATTACACACACATACATATGTATACACTTTCAAACCCACCTAAATGAAAGGCACACAGGGCTGAAAGCATGTATGAATGCGAGCGCGTGTGTCTTTGATTATCATGGGATGCAGGGTGCACGCCTCTTTCTGCAGCTGACAAAGAAGTCTTTGGGTTCCATGACAGTGAGTTCCCACTTGTTCGCTTACAGTCACAACACAACAAGACTCTGCACACACACACACACACACACACAGTGACGATCACTTCCCTGTAAGCGGTGCCGTCGCCAGTGGAAATGTATGACAATAGCAGCATTATCAGGAGAAGTGTGTGCATGTGTGTGTGCGTGTGTGTGTGTGTGTGTGTGTGTGTATATTATGCATATGCGTAAATGATCCACCCCGAAGCTTCTCGGAGACTCCAGTATAAAGTGTCTAGATGGCAGCTAGACAAAGTGTCAGTATGCAGAGAGTGATACAAAGAGCACAGTGATTGTTTGTCAGAAGCAAGGTCAATGGATTCAGTTGTTCCACAGTAATGGAGCTAATAAACAGACATATATGTTTTAACTGCAGCTGCGGAAACAAAGTCACTGAACGAGTTTTGTTCCTGTTCTGTTTCCATCAGAACATGTGGACAACTTTGTTTTATTTTAACTGTAACAATCAAAATTGCACACGGTCGATTTAAGTGAGATCAGTTAGACTCAGCGGTCCACCCAGCTCACTGACAAATGACATAATTTCTCCATTTCTCCATTAAATGGTGATTACCGCTTCAAATGAGACACTGTAGCAGCAGTGGTGCACCAGCAGCTGTAAAAGGTGTATTTCACACACAAAGCAACTCAAAGTGCTTTACGGCGGCATATGAATACGCTAAGAAAAATAAATAAATAAATAAAACATCAGCAGAACAAGAAAAATGATAAAAGCAGAAACAAAAGAAGGATGAGCAAGAAATTCCTTTATGACTAAAAGGTGGCTACGTATGTGTTTGATTGGTAAGCTGCAGCAAACAATAATGATTTAAGCCCTGATTTAAATGAGCTAGCTGTTGTAGCATTCCTCAGTATTCAGTAAGCGTGCGCCACAGATGGGGAGCATAGTAACTAAAAGCTGTTGCCCCTTGTTTGGGTTTGATTCTGGAAACACTGGGTGAACCTCTCCGGAGGGCTCTGGATGTCTCATAAGGTTCAAGTAAATCAGACATGTATGTAGGCCCAAGACCATTTAGTATTTAAACCCTTAAAAAGAGTTGCATTAGGTGGAATAAATTATGAGTAGGCTTGGCAGGGGCTGGTTTCTCTCACAGCCAATCACATCAGCTTGTCACAGTCCCTTTAAAGGCAGTGCACTTCCCGGTATGACAGTTTCATAATGCAGACGACAGTCTAGACCGGCTGCTCCCCAGAGGAATCTGATGCTCTTAAGGTGCAGAGTCATAATGCACAGATAAAGCACACTGTAAATATAAATAAAGGGCAAATAATGCCCCCTTTTTTAATTTTGATTCATGTTACTGGAGATATTGCCATCAGCGCCTCTGTTGTTTCCATGCGTTATGATGCACACAGACAGTCTTCAACTGGAGGACACAACAGCCATACGTGCAACAACAACTAACTTACTATAGTCTATAAAAAAAAAAAAATCTATTACTTTGTGAGTTGCCTGTAGTTTGTTTAACTGATTACATAGGTCACATTCAGTTAACATACATTTACATATGCAAATAGCACTTCCTCAATCAAGCTTTATACACAAATACATAAACCGACAACTCCCTATAATTGTCTCATGTACATGGATGAAGTATATACTTTAACTGTGCAGGAAAAAAAATGAGGAAATTGTTGTTATTTCTTTCCTGAGTAGAAAAAAATATTTTCCAGTACTGACTCTATCAAATTTAACCAAAGCAATTACATCCTTGATTCTGCAATACCATGCTATGTTGTTCATCACAGGCATAAGCCTTCCTCTGTCGCAATTGCAAACTGCTGGGCTCAAGTCAATTTAGATTTTAGGAAACCTGGAAAGAAGAAGACGGCTCTTACAGTTGTTGTACCGGCAATTGGCATGAAGCAATGGCTTGGAAAATATCTCCCATAAAAAGTGTGTTAAAAAAAAAAATGTGTGTACATGTAGCCAGGTTTGAGTGAGTTTGTTTTCACTTTTCAAAAACCATAACCATCTACCATTCGAATATTTTAAAAAAAAAAAAAAAAAACTATTTTGCTGCATGAGTTATCTGACTACAAAATAGAGTTGCTTTTATAATCGAATACTACATTTTTCCTGATGGCTTTGAAAATGATGCATTACTACTTCGGTAGCAGAGTGGTGAATTAAAAGATGGGTACATAAGGCAAACAAATACCACTATATTTAAACTAATACACTTTTAAAACAGCATCCATTTGTGTTTTAGCGTGTGGTTATGCACACTCACTCACAACTAGGGCAAGTTTAGATGGGAAAACACACAACAACATTATTACAACGCATAAAGTTTTGCGAGTCGAATTCAGTGTTTATCAAGATTTACTGTCGGCTCGGTAAGCTCTAAGATGGCTGCTGCTCTTACAAAACTTTTCGTCATCCTCAGAATCAGCACTGTGGCAACAAAGATGTATTCCTCAGCCCACAAAATTTCAATGACGCATGGAGCACATCATCGTTATTATTGTCTCATTCCATCCTGATGGCAGATACAGCAAAATAGAAACTCGCTAACTATGTGCACTCTGCTCCAAATTAGACTAGCTGGATGATTCGATCGTCAATGACAATGAAATTATGGCTTGTTTGCTCATTTGGCTGCGACAGATCCTCTCCGGTGGATTGTGTATGCACAGACTGTCGTGTAGCGAGCGAGCACTAGCATCAATCATTATTTGGCCTCGTTGGAAAGCTCTGGCCCATCCATATGCCTGCGTGTCCATGGTCACTGTCTCCCAGCGGGGAGGATTTGGCTTCCCTGTGACCCGCAGATGTTCCTGCACTTGTGTTTGCTGCTCGTGCTGATTGTGTTAGATTGCTGAGTGAATGTGTCAGTGTTCATATGTGTGTGTGTGTTTGTGTGAGAGAGAGAGACACAGGTGAAGAAAGTGACATGGGATGAGAGAGAATGAGGCTAAGGCTATCTCACTCAATCTCTCTCTCTGTGTGACACACACAGACACATGAAAATAGAGGCAGACACACACACACACACACACACACATTAACCATAGGCATTAAAAGCCCATCTGTCGAGCTGGCTGCCAGCAGCAGACTTGTAAGGCCTTTTCAACACCTTGTTTGTGGCATGAGACAAAGACGTGCTACTTGGCCGCTGTGTCGCACAGCCTCGGTCATGCTGCCACCTCTGTGATGGAGGTCTATCAGGGGATCAAGCTTAATGCAGAGGAGGGGTCTGGAAATGTGAGGTGAAATGTCAGTGTGGCCAGTTGACTTGTTTGGAAAGTGGTGATTAAAACTGCAAGCTGTCATCTCACAAAAAAAAAAAAAAGGGCTTTGTAACATGGTGGGTGGCGCGGTGGCAGACTTACTGGAGAGTTTCCGGTTTAAATCCGCTGGCCAGCTGGGAAATGTCTCCCTCGACAAATAGTGCTGAAATGAAGTTGGGTGTTGCTGGAGAAGAGTGCTTTGTGGACTTTCCCTTGATACGGGTCAAACAAAATAACACAAAAATACTGGCCGGCACGTATCATGTTTGCTTTAGAATATGCATTACATCTTAAAACGTTTGGATAAAAATATACAACATGCTTAAAGGAACAGTTCACCCAAAATAGAAAAATATATATATATATTCTCCCACTTAGTTTATGTGTGATTTCAGCCCGAAATGAGTATGAATTAGAGGACAGATACAGTTTGCAGGTGTTCCTCAGCAGCAAATAGTATCTAATGAAACTCATTTCAGAGGGCTTTGGATTATGTCAAGCATCTGTGTTGTCATTTCTTGGGAAGAGCTGTTCCGACTGTGTTTTTCACATATACAATATTATACATGTTCATGACATGATACTTTTCATGATACCTGGCAAATCACACAGAAACTATCTACATGGATAAAGGGGAAAATGGGCCTCCTTTTTTAAACCACTCTGTCAGCAGAGGCCACACTGAACATACGTCGGTTAGTGCTGGAAACTGAAAGCGCTGTGAGAATGAAATATTTCTAATGTAGTCACTATTATGGAGGCTCTTGACTGTAAGCTTGGTAAATCAATCAGCTGTCATGGGTAGGAATGACATACTGTTGGTAAGTGCGGGTGGCACGTGTAGCATATTTCTGTAATGCTCTATGCATGTGAGTGTTTGTAGGTATGCAAACAACAAAAGGCTGTCTCTGTACATGTGAGCAATAGCTTTGTGAAAACACTCTTATAACTAGCAGGGTAAACTGAGTAGAGTGCACATCTCTGCCAGGTGTATCTCCACTTTTCCACACTGTAGTTTACCCAGATATCCTACGTGCTAACCACATCCCAGGAGAGCCTCAGCAGCTAGTTGTATTGTTAAATGCTTTTCTAATTACAAACTGAATTACTGCATGATTCAAATATAATGCAGTAATGTATGGAAAATGTACTGCAAAACTCATGAATTTAGTTGTTTCTTGCTCTCTCTGTATCTGTTTCATTTTATTACACACATTATACCAGCCATTTGACAGAAACTGAGTTTCAAATCAGTACAAAATAAATAACGAATTTCAGAACTATTATTAGAGGTATTTCTCCCTCTCTCTCACTCACACACCCCCTGCTTAAACCCCACTCTGTTTAGACTCTTTTTTTTCAGCCTGTCTGCTCAGTGCTCTGTTGACTTTCATGTCAGCTCTATGTACACTCACCCTAAAAACACAACGCACGTCCTAGATTGTTTTAATCTGCAATTGGAGCAAACAGGGCCAAAACAGGATGTAAAAACAAGTGAGCTAGACAGTGAATGAGGAGAGCGAGACAAAGAGGCCGAAACAAACGAGAGGGCTGTGGACAGACACAGAGGACAATAATAATTTGTAGAGCACTTTTCAAAACAGGGGTTATGAAGTGCTTAACAATAACACAATAAATAACACAAGTAATAAAATCCAACATGCGATAAAACTCAGTAGAATAATTAAGAGGTGGCCAGCATCAGTTAAGAAAAGCTAAATTATAAAAGTGGGTCTTCAGAAGAGATTAAAAGAGGACGGTGCATTTGCCTGCCTGAGATCTCCAGGCAGGGAATTACGCAACTGAGGGGCCCAAACAGAAAAGCCTGGTCACCCACGGTTACAAGACGGGATGTAGGGTCCATTAGTTGATCCCTGCTGGAGGATCTCAGGCAGTGATCAGGATTATAAGGGATCAGCAGTTCGCAGATATAGGCAGGAGCCTGGCCATTTAATGCCTTAAAAACAAGCAATCTTAAAATCAATTCTAAAATTCGCAGGTAACCAGTGAAGGGCAGGTGTAATGTGGGCAACTCTCTTTGTACCTGTTAAAAACACGTGACCTCCACCAGGCTGCTGTCTGGTGAAGATAAAAACTCCACTACAAACAAAACACTTTCAAGACATGTTGAGCCCTCGCCAAGGACACTGAGCCCAGCGAGTGCTCATGTCCCTCTGAGGAAAGTCCACCTCCCCCTCAACAGGGCTCAAAAACATCCAATTCCATCCTGCTGTCGCACACAGACCTCACAGGTGGTATTTGCAAAAAATGCTGGCTAGCTGCACTCTCCGCACAAAGAAATAATGGTGGATGTATAGGGATATGTGTGTGTGAGCCTGCATGTGTGCTCTGAGTTATGAAAGAGAGAGAGAGACCAAAGAAGATCTAGGAAGAGAGAGGGGAAACGGGTCCACAAGAAGATGAAAGAGAAAGAAAAAAGTGAGAGAGCTCAAAGCAGAGAGAGGAGAACAAGAACGTGGAGCTCTACCCTCCAGGCACCAAAGAGAAAGTGCATAGGGAGCAAAAAAAAAAAAGGCAGGGGAAAGGTAAACCTGAGAAGACACCCCCCACCACCATCCCCAACACACACACACACACACGCGCGAACACACACATACTTGAGCTATTCCCGTCTTTCCAAGCTTGCATGCCATGCTTTGCATACCTGACATTCCTACATCTTAACCGTTGAAACGGCTTTGATGAGGTAAGGTTTTCAGGTACGTTATGATTCCAAAATTCTTTAAGGGATAACTCTGTGTCTGTGCTCATTTGAGGACTCGCAGAACGGCTCACTCCCTCATCAGCCATAAACGCATCCCTTAACTTTCCCCTCTTTTTTTCTGCTGGCAAAATGAAAGAAATATGTGCTTCCAAGGGCCTTCCACCTGTTAAATCTTTCTACATGAGTTTCTTTACTTCTTTAGAAACAGACTTTCAAGGACCAAAACAGGTTTTTGACTAGAACATTAAGAAAAATCACTGATAAAACAGTCTCCATCACATCTCCATCGCACATAATCCTGTATAAAGGTATTCAGAGTTATTGCTCTGGGGTCTCAGAGGTTTCTAGCCACGGTGGCTTGAAATAAACTTGACATATTGCTGCTAGGTACAGTTTATTATAGCTCTGCCATTGGGACAAAATACTTGGCCTAAAGCACCTTTTGTGACACGACTTTTCCGATCGCTGACAGCTGCCCTCGCTAGGCTGCATCTTATTCACCTCCAAACACTTTCCCTCATTCGAATGAACGGCGCTGCAGGCAGCTTAAACTTTGGCAGGTTACAGTGCCCGCTCTCCGACTTGTCACATCAGTCTTTCCAGTTAAGCCCCATTCCCAAATTTACGCTTCAGAGGTCCCCTGTGGTAGCGGCACAAAAGGAGAGAGAGAAACAGAAAGAATGAGGGCTAATGCCTGTTGCTAATGCCGACGGTGGTGCGAGAAAGCAGCAGCATTTTGATGCCAGTGTGTATGAATCTTTTATTTTCCCTCTCTCCATCAGGAAAGACGCGCCAGCCTGAAAGAGCTGCCAATCTTAGCACCTTCCGGCTGAGTTTTCTGAGCTCACTCACTCACTCACACGCACTCACACACACACACACGCACACACACACACACACACACACACACACACGCACACACACACACACACATATTGGTATTATTATTACTAAAAGGACCTTCAGAGATAAAATTCACTCTGTAGCCACAAATTTAGCCTTCACTGTTAAAGAAGCATTTCACCGCTGGAATAGCCTGTATTATGGGAAAACAGTTTCAACAGTACAAATGTGCAAAGATTTTTTTTTTTTTTTTGATTGCAGCAATATAACCAGAAAAAAATCAATATAATCTGACTGCAGCTGTCCCTGCTGAAAATACTACAACACTCATGCATTGCTCACCTCCCTCCTTCCTCCTGTGACTCAGTGTGTTCCACGACATTGATCAAGTGAAAATGTTGAGCAGTAATTTTATTTCTGGCCATCAAAAAGTGAGTGCAATCATTAAAAACATAGAGTCAAGATGTAAACAGTGAATATATTATTATAATTATGCACAGTGGAACTAGACAGTGATTCCTCCACTGTCTCCAGCAGTAAACAATTTCCACGCTTACTCCTGGATCTACTAGAAATTAACAACTTACAATACTGCCAACGATAATATGCCTGTGTGAACGTACAATTACACCTGTGTGTGCTTCATGGCATCAGTATAATCCACGAGTTTTCAAGATAGGTTGTATGTGTTTTACATGTATACCCACAATTATGGGATTATAGAGTTCATGTTGAAAATTGGTGAAACATTCCTTAAAGCCTGAGTGTTGCATCCCCAGGAAAATCCAGGGAATGAGAGGCATAACAATTAAAAGTTCAACCCAGGGCAAACGGGAAGCAAGGGAAGCTGGTGTATAAAGATTATTAACAATGCAACTTAAAGTGTAATAACCAGTACAAAGGTCCCAGTGCAATAAAATAAAACAGAAATCTAGCCTAAAAAAAAAAAAAAAAAGGCGACAAGCCAAACAAAGAACAAGCTGGAAAAACTCTAGAAACAAGAAAACAAAGAACACACCATAGGTCTATTTTAAACAGCTAAATAAGCCAAAACGACACCCTCCCTTTTTTTAAAAGGGAGCAAGGTTACAGATTTACTGATCCCCGTGCACAACAACTCGAGCGTTAAATAAGCTTAAGCAACACACACTCTACAACAAACTGCAGGGAGGCCAACTGGGCATTGCCTACATTCTGCTCCAGGGCTTTACACTCGGCATTATTAATTGAGTGGCTGCATATGTGACTAATCAGTCACTTTAGCCGGCTAGGAGGCAGGGCGGCACCTGTAGGGAAAGTGAAAAGAGAAAAAACACACCCACGCATGGCAACACAGCTCAAACTCCGACCCGGACCAGATACTGACCCTCAACCCAAGTCCTAACTCTTAAAAGTACCAGCAAAATAAAGCACAGTGCCAATGTATCACGTACACCAGTGTGAACAAAGCAACTTTCAAAATATCCCAAAAATAAGCCTGTGCAAATGCCTTTTGAATTAGGAAATACATTCAACATGTTTATTAAGCCTCAAGGGCTCAAACAATGTATTATAGCGAGAAATATTGAATGTAAACAAAAGCAGTTGTGTTTACATGGAAAAGTACAATTACTAGCATACATTATGTAAGAGGTTAAACATATATTTGGGATCATTTTGTAGCTGCTGTAAGAATTGATAAATTGTGTTTCCACCACCTGAGATTTGTAGAGTTTAAATACAATGAAAGCAGTTGTTACTGAAAATGATACTAGAATAATTGAAATAGTAAATGTGTTTGTTTTTCGTAATAGGTTTGGGCACAAAACTATATTTTACAAAACCTCTGACTTGTCCTGCAAAACCAAACAATTGCCTCAAAACAGTTCCAACAGTGCTCAAAACCAAAAACTGTTTTCAGATCAGACCCCGAGGCAATCAAAATGAAAAACACCACTGAACAGTCATTACACACAACATAGAAAAAAGGAACACACAATGATCAGATGATAAATCAAATATTTATTCTTCACTTTAGGAAAATGCAATTTGCAATACAAAAATCCTTTTTACCACTCAAAAAAAACAAAACAAAAAAACAAAACAAAACAAAAAAAAAACGGAATCACAGAACTACAAAATCTACATGGCATCATGTCGATGTGCTGAGTCAGGCCACGGGATTTCATCCACATCGCAGGCCACATTCTCCCTGGCCAGGAAACGTGGGAAATAACTCCTGGTATGCCGAATCCAAGCTTGGCATGCCTCTACACCGATGTCATGACAGGCCGGTTCCATGGCCTGCAGGAGATTCTCCCTGGTGTAGGGTTGGCGGTCATAAACCTTCCAACGCCATGCAGAGAAGAACTCCTCTGCTGGGTTGAGGAAAGGGGAGTATGGTGGAAGGCAAACATTCAGGAATTCTTGGTTGATGGTGAACCACTCTCTGACCTGGATGGCACGGTGAAAACTCACATTGTCCCACACAGCGACATAGACGGGATGCCCTGCCTGTTCACGATCCTGCTGCTCACGCCCCATCACAACATCTCGAAGATCACTCAGAAATGTCATGGTGGAGAACCCCATGATTGCTGATGGCAGCATATAACGTCACACTGCCACCACGCTGGCCAGGGACTGCAACAGTGGCTCGTTGGCCAATCACGTTTCGGCCTCTCCTCCTCCTTTAGGTTAGACTGAACCCAGCTTCATCCATAAAAATATATTCATGTGGTCGTTCTAAGGAATCCATTTGAAACACTCTCTATATGGAAAAATACCTATAGTTTTGTAAGTGGCCCCAAAAGACAGACTTGCTGCTGTAGAATAGACTGCAGTATTGAACACCTACCTGTACACACTGGAATCTTTGCTCCTTGACCCTCTCCGAGTTGCGTTCGAAGGGCATTCTGTACAGTTGCTTCAACCGCATTCTGTTGTGTTTTAGGACACGATCAATGGTGGAAAGGCTGACACTGTTGATGCCTTCAAAATTCATATGGTCGTCAATGATTTTCTGCTGTATTTGCCGCAGTTTGATTGCATTGTTCTGACGGACCATGTCAACAATGAGGGTCTCTTGGTGTGAGGAGAACATAGATGTCCCCCCCTAATGTGGCAGTCTTGCAATTCTAAAAAAGGAGAACATGCGGTTACCAAAATATACATGCAGTAATAGGCTTACAAGTACATTGAAAAATTTGATTTACTGTATTGAAACATCTCTTGACAGCACTGTATAGAGTCATATTGTAAACATGTACGTAATGAAAGAAGCAATTACCTGTTCTCCTCTCTGAATGTCAGGACTATGGTGGACACAGTAAATCGACTGAGATTGGGCTGCGCTCGAAGTCCTGCTTCCCGCATTGTCAAACCGCGGACAAGAACATGGTCTATGACGGTTGCTCGTATTTCATCTGAAATAACTGTTCTTCCTCCTCTTCCTCCTCTTCCCCCTCTCATCCTGCCTCTCTGACGGTTTCTCTCCATAGTGAAATTTCAACAACCAGGGCTCCCTGAACTGGCTTATATTGGTTTCTTCACATCATTAGCCAAAGGTGTCATCAATTTTGAGTTGCTGTGTTTAAGTTGTGACACCTGTGCTTTAAGTGAGTTTCACTTTTGCTCCCTGTGCTCACAATTATGCAACACAAGTGCATAGCATTGAGGAAGTGTGTATAAACTTGTCAAAGAAGTGCAAAATGTGTTTTAGTGGGTGAGAATATGTCTGCAAGTTGTGTCTAACTATGCGAAAAGTGCTTGAGGTTCTGCCAAAAGGGTGACTGATTCAATAAATGGGTTCAGGGCACTGTGAATTCGGTTCAGACAAGAGGGTTTAGTGTTTTAGCAATAGAGAAATACTGTAATATTAGGAAGAGCTTCTATTTGCCTGAAGTGTAAATCATAAAGGAGGGATGAGATGTAGAAAATTCATTTGTAAAGCCCTGTTTTGGAATATTCTGTCTAATTTGTCACCCCTGTGCTCATGAGGTGCTGCAAGTGTGGGGGAACACAACGGGGGCTGGTTTTCCTTGCATGCACAATAGCACCACTAGTGGTCACTAACTGCACTGGGCACTTTTAATTAACTCCTGGGAGGAAGTGATGAACAGCCAAAACTGACCTCACTTTGGAGGATTTTCTTTATCTTGGCTCTCATAAGTGTACAAGAAGCACACACACGGGCATGCACATGCGAACGCAGCCATGCACGAATACACACACCTGCACCTGCACTCTCTCTCACACTCAGACACACACACACACATGCACACCCCACAGACAACTCACAGCTCCGGCTCTTTCACTCAAAACTTCCTTTTGTTCCGGGTGGGAACATGTGGGGGAGAGGGATGCTATCAGAGAGCTGCAGACCTGCTCTCAAACTGACTAATCACACAGCCGGAGAGAAAGACTCAGACGGAAAACCAGAGAGGGGGATAGAGGGAGGGAATGAAATTAAAAAAAAAAAAAAAAAACACCAGAAAGAGTGTGACGCCAGAGGAGGGACAAGAGAGGAAGTGGTGAATGAGCAAGTGACTGGGAGAGGAAAAAATAAAAAAATGAAAACAAGTAAAAAAAAAAAAAAAAAAAAAAGGAGGAAAAAAAAAAAAAAAAAAACCCCCTCTCC